>PVIJ01011491.1:0-54410 GCA_004024925.1 Scalopus aquaticus
TCTTGTATGTTGAAAACTATGTAACTCTGATCAAAGACTCAAGAGTATTTAAATAATAGTAGAGGGCCTCCCTGGTGGCATAGCGGTTGAGCGCTGCACTCAGGAGCTGTCCGCAGCTTGCGATGCGAGTTCGAAGGCCAGCCAGGGATAATCCCACATGGCAGGGCAGACCTCTCCTGCCTCGCCCACTGCTCCCCTCAGCAGTGTATTTCTGATCTGCCTGTTCTGCTCCCCACTCTGTCTCTGGTGAACCCTCTTGCCGACCCACGCCTCTGGCCTGTACCCCAGCTTGTATGTATAAATAAATAAAACTTAAAAAAAATAGTAGAGACATATTATGTCCATGGGTTGGAGACTCATCATGGTACAGGTGTCAAGACCCCTCAAATTGATTCACAGGTTTAATTCCTATCAAAATCTCAGCAAGATGCTTTAAAGACAAGATTGTTATAAAATCTACATTTAAAGACAATGGAACTAGAACTGCAATAACAATTTTCAAAAAGTACAATCTGAAGGAATCAGTCTATCTTATTTCAAGAGTAGATACATAGCTATGGTAATCAAGACTCTGGGGTACATGCAGGGGTATAGCCATTTATCACCAGGACAAAATTAAGAACCATATGCACACCCATACGGACACATCAAACTGACTTTGGTGTATCTCTGACAGAGATGCAAAATAAAGTCAAACAGGAAAGAAAGCCTTTCCAACAAAAGTGATTGAAGCACTGAGACACCCATAGACCAAAAAAAAAAAAAAAAAAAATTGAACCTAAGTGTCATACCTTATAAAAAATTAATTGAAAATGGATCATGGTCTTAATTGTAAAATATAAAATATAAAACTCCTGCGAAAAGCCTAGGAGGGAATCTTTGGGATCGAGTGCTAGAAAAAAGTTCTTAGAATTGACATCAAAGGCATGATCAATCAAAGGAAAACCAGATATATTATACCCTATCAAAATTAAAAACTTTTGTGGGCCTCCCTGGTGGCACAGCAGTTGAGCGCTGCACTGTGGAGCTGTCGGTAGCAGCAATGTGAGTTCAATGCCTAGCCGGGGAGAATCCCACATGGTGTGGCAGACCTCTTCTGCCTCGCCCGCTGCTCCCCTCAGCAGTGTATTTCTGATCTGCCTGGCCCCACTCTGTCTCTGGTGAACACTCTCGCTGCCCCACGCCTCTGGCCTGTACCCCAGCTTGTATGTATAAATAAATAAATCTTTAAAAAAAAATTAAAAACTTTTGTACTGCCAAAGACCTTTTTAGTAGTATGAAAAGAAACTATTTGCAAGGCAACTAACTAAGACTAATATTTAAAACAGTTAAAAAAAACAGTTAAAAAAAAAACAGTTAAAAAAAAAAATCCAAAATAGCAACAGTTAAAAAAAAAATCCAAAATAGATTGGATGAAATTGAAATTTTCACCCAGAGTAAAAGACATGAAGGGACATCTCACCAAAAATATACATGAGGAAAATAAGCATATTTAACTTCATTGTTCATCAGGGAAATGCAAATTAAAACCACACATTTAGCAGAATGGCTAATATATAGTGACAACATCAAATGCTGGCAAGGATGTATAGAAACTAGATCACTCATATATTGGTGAGAGTGTAAAACGGCACATTGACATGTTTGGCACTTTTTAAAAAAGTAAATGTGCAGCTACCATATGACCTAACAATTCCATTCTTGGGTATTCATCCAGAGAAATGAAGCTGTATGTTTACACAAAAACCTGTATGCTAATGTTTACAGCAGCTTCATTCCTAATAGCCCAAGCCAGGGGCAATCCAGACATCCTCTGTGTTATGGAATACAACTCAGCAGTTAAAAAAGAAACTGTTAATACAAGCAACAACCTGGATAAATCTCCACGGTTATGCCAAATGAAAAAAGTCTACTCCAAAACCACATATTGTTTGATTCCATTTATATATAATCCCAAATTGCCAACAACTAAACAACATAGAAATGAAGACCAGACCAGTGGTTGTCAATGGGGGACAGGGATGGAGGGGAGTGGGTGTGGTTATAAAAGGGTACCATGAGGGATCTCCCTGATAATGGACTTTTTCTGTACCTTCACTATGCCAATATCCATATCCCCATTGTGATAATGTACTAGGTTTTGCAGGATGTTAAATGGGTGGGGGAGTTGGTTAAAGGGGACAGAGGGTCTCTGTGATTTCTTACAACTACAAGTAAACTTACAGTTATCTCCACGTAAAGCTTAATTTAAAAAAGGTAATTAGTCGGAATCTACTTCAAATCTGTTCTGGCATCTGAAACAACTATTGCTTCCAAGAGTATTCTCTTTGCTGTAATTTTGTTAGCAGTCCAAAGGTTAAAGGCTTCTGAGTTGATCTAAGTGTTGCAAACATTTAGGGGAAACATACCTAGAATTTTGGGCCAAAATATCTTTCAAAACAAACTTGCCTGCAGAAATCTCAGCAAGGAATGTGTATTAGCTTACAAAATAATTAACTGTTTAGAGCTGAAATGTTCATTGCATATTAATTGAGATTTCCATTTGTTTTATTATTGTTTAATGCCCTTAACTTACTTATTTCCCTCCAATCAGCTATGGGAAATTTCTTTTTTATGTCAAAAAAATTTTATCTGTAAAATACATGGACATTTTCACTAATATTGAAACAAAAAGGCAAAGATCACTCCCCATTCCAGTCTTCTCCTCAGAGATAATTATCCGTTTGAAGTTATTTTCTCCCAGATTACTTATGTGTTTCTAGACAAGTATACAGTTTTATGTGTATGATTTTTCCCCCAATAAAGATGGGATCATTCTGTTTATACTGTTGTTTCAATTTCTATTTTTCCCCTTTCAAATGTCTTGAAAATTTACATGTTAACATAGTTAGATCTAATTTAACTTATTTTTTTCAAGTACCTTGCAATATTCTGTGGTATTGATGTGACCCTCATCTGTTTTCCTGCTGACACTTAGGATGGTTCCAATATTTGCTACTGCAAGCAATGTAGCCATCAGTGGAAATTCTGCATGTTTTTCTGAGCTCAAATGAGGGTATTTCTCTAGGACAGAAACCCAGAAGTAGAACCGGGGCGCTGAAGGTGTGGCCCACATTGTTGACTGACTGAACCAACACCTGTTCCCACCCATTTCTGATCATCTTCTCTCCTCCTGCCCCGTAACAACAAAGGCTGGAAGGCTGGACACTCATTGCCTGCAGCTGCCATGGCCGTGGGGCCCAGCAACGGTCAATTAAACATCAGCAAAAGTTTGCTGGGTGGGGCCTAGGGATGTTTCACTTTTCAGGTAGAAGAGGTAGACATGACTAGTGTTGCACCTTTTTCCATCCCTGAAGGAGGCTGTGATATTTGGAGGTGTTGCAGCCAGGTTACAACATGAAGGAAAGCCAAGAGAAGCACAGTTATATCAGTCCCGCTATCAATAAGCTGCTGAACCAGAGCGAGCAGAAGCCCACCTCCAGACAGCGTGTTAGAACCAGCAGCCCACCTCCAGACAGTGTGTTAGAAGAACAAACTCTTCTTGGTTTAAGATGAAATGTAAACCTGGTTTTCTGTTACTTAAAGCTAAGTGAGTTCCTGAGTGATTCAGTAATAAATTACTCCATAAAAAGTTATCTGTACTCATTTGATTCTTTCACAAAAATCTTAAGAGTAGCCATTTTCCCAAAACTTTTAATTACTTTGAATGTTGTCAGGCACTGAAATGTTTAACCAAGCTGACACAGGAGCATGAAAATGTTTCATGTGAAATGGTGTCATTTCATATATTGATATTTACTGGCCATTCGAATTTCCTCTTTGGTGATTTTCTCATTCATATTTCTTATCTACTTTTCTGCTGTCCTGTTTGACTTATTGATTTGTAAGAGTACATATATTCCCCGACAGCAAAACAGGCTGAATGAAACTCACAGGCAAATTTGTCTCCATATCTTTACACTAGTAATCAAATCAAACACAAACTGAAAGAAATAAAGCTTTTGTGACAGGGCATGCTGTTAGTGACAGTCATCCCCAAGGGGTGCATCATCACATAGCAATGTGTCAAGAAGTAGTTCAAATTGTGCAAAACACCACGTCTATGCTTAGTACTTCCTTTGCAAATCTACCCCTTAAAGAAAGCTGATAGAACAGTGGCACACGGATGAGCCAGGAGGAGTACTTAAAGTACATCACCTCATTTAACCCTCCCATCAAGCCCAACAAGCAGTCATTATCTCCCTATTTTACAGAATAAATGATGAAAGTAAAAATGTAAAACCAGTAATTTTTCCCCACCACAAAAGTATACAATTTTCGAGGCCCAGTACTTAGAAATGAAATGATGAAGTTTATCTAAAATTTAAATTATGTAAAATATATTGTGCCTATCTAGAGACATAGACATGCTTAAGCTAGAAACATTGCTGAACCTGTTTAGTGGCTTAGGAGTCTGATGAAGTTGATCCAAAGTTTGTCTCTAAAGCTTATTGCCACACTATAGTTAACCAAAATTATCTCCACTTTTTAAAGAGAAAAACTAGCGCTTTCAAGTGAGAAAAACTAAAACAAAGGATTTAATGCTTCAACAAGGAAGGACCTAGCAGCTAGCCATCCCGCCCAGAGCAGCAGGTAAAGAATGCCCTAATCAATTGGCGAACAGCCAATCTGACTCTAGAAAACAAATATAAGCTGTTATGGGGCCTCTCCAGCGGCTGGCGCAGGGGTTGGGCGCTGCGCTGTGGAGCTGCAGGCAGGGGTGAAGCCAGCTCGACGCGTGACCGGCAAGATTCCCACATGGCGTGGCAGACCTCTCCTGCTTTGCCCGCTGCTCCCCTCAGCAGTGTGTTTCCATCCATCTGCCTATTCTGCTCCCTGCTCTGTCTCTGGTGAACCCTCTTGCTGCCCTACACCTCTGGCCTGTACCCCAGCTTGTATGCATAAATAAATAAATCTTAAAAAAAACAAATATAAGCTGTTAAAGATAATTAAAGATTGCTATGAAAAATAATGTAAACAAGTTGAATAGAACAAGCACCATTCTTGAGCAGTCAGACATGGTTTGGGTTTTGGATAAATTGACTCTGCTTTCAAAGGCCTCGAAGTGGGAGGGAAAGGGCAAGTTGCCCAGGGTCCTGCTTCTGGAGTCAGGCCCCAGCAGCAGCAGGGCCGAGGCCCTGACACACATTCCTTGCTTGATGCCATACTCTCCTCACAAGTGTGGATATTCTCAAAGGCCAAGCGTCACACAAAGCACTTAATCCACAGCGATGGAGGAGCACAGGTTTCAACCTCCTCAAAGCCTCCTGTCCCTGATGGGACAATATCCAGCCCCTGAGAATCTGAGGCTGAGGCCCAGGAATTGATAGCCCCTATGGCCAGAAGGCCAGACCCCCCTAAGCGCCGCCCACTTGGGCCCAAGAAGACAAGGAGATTCACCTGGAGCACAGGCTCACAGAAATTTTTTAGCCCCTGTATAAGGCATAGGGGAGTCTGAATTCCAATGTCATATAAAAGAAACCAAGTTTGCATATGCAAAGTCTATAGTCCATAAAAGAACAAGTGCTGTCATAGCCCCAAATCTAAGGGTATCTCTGATGGTTTCCCACATTTTCCTGGTGGGCTGTCCAGTGGTCCCTGCTTGGGAGAAGCAATGCAATGCCCTCACCCCCAGCCTGCTTTCTCAGTAGGACTGCACACCTCATCCCACTGGCACAGCAAGGGCAGTAACACATGGAAAGAATCTGACTCTTTCCCCAAAGTCAGATGTGACCAGGCCAGGCCTGGAAAGCAGAGGGGATCCCAGAAGGATGCTCTTGACCTCAGTCCAGGTGTTTGAGGGGTACAACAAAGAGGGAGAGAGGGCCAAGAGTTAGAATAAAACAAGTCCTTGGCATTTCAAAACAGTCCAAGCCTCAGGACAGCTCACCTCAGGGACAGTAAGCAGGGAACTTGAGAGAGGGGATATCAAGCCTCAGACAGGGGCAGACACAAAGAAAAAGAACAAGAAGGAAACAGAAGAAGGTGATGGGGCCAAAATGTGCCAAAATCAAACCAGGCGCTGCAGTGTAGTGCCAGTTGAGCCCTTGGCCAGCTCTTGGGAAGAGGCACACCTGGCACCCTAAGGGCTCCCGGATATCCATTAGAGCTGGGTCCTGAAAGGACTCAGGGAAAACCAGGCCTTGCAGAAGCTCCCAACAGGCTGGTGGCACCAAGAGAGCCAAGAGCCCAGAAGGGGAGCGGGGTGGCTAAGCACAGTCCCTTCCCTCCAGCACGACCAATACAGGTGGGCACAGCCACACTGTCGGCGGCATGCATGTGCACACACAGGCTTGCACACAGCTTGCACACGGGCTTGCACACAGCTTTCCTGTGTGTGAGTGCACACAGATGTGCACTCTCCCAGTTGATGGACACACACACACTCCATGATCTCTCAGGCACATAGGGACCTCTACATAAGGGGCAAACACTAACTCACAGCCTTGGGAAGACACATAGTCACACCTCTCTGTTAAGGGAACCCAAATCCTTTAATCTCTCAGTTGGCATGTGTGCACACTCACAGCCCACAACCTGTCAATGTGCACACACACTCTGACCACTTGTCTCCTGCACCCACAAAACCCACCAGGGCACACGCACTCACAACCTGTCTGGAGCAAACACTCAACTTCTCCGTGTCAATCACAAACTCACAGGCTGTCAGGGTCACCCACACACTCACGAGCCCTCGAGAGATGCACACACACACACCCGCACACCCACCCTCACCCGCACTCCGCCGGCACAGGAACAAGCACACTCACAGCCTCCCCTCGGGCGCACCCCTACACCCACGCACCCTCTCGCCGGGCGCACCCCTCCCCCAGGCCTGAGCCAGCTCCTGGCGGCAAACTCCGGCGTCCCGGGGTGTGCCCCCGCCCCCGGCCCACCCGCGCCCCTCCTCACCTTTTTCGCCGGAGCCCGGCGCGCGGCCCTCGTCCTCCTTGGGGTTGGTCACCTGGGTGATGATGGCCGGGCCGTCCATGGGTGCGCGGCACGGCGGCCGCCCGCCGGCCCGGCCCCCCGCCAGCCAGGCGCGCGGGGGCGCGGCGCGGGGGGCGCGCGGGGCCGCGGGCCGTGGGGGCGCTCGCCGCCGCCGCCGCCGCCGCCTGGGCGCGCCCGCCGCCCGGCCCCGCGCTTGGGGAGTGGCGGCCCGGGCCCGCGCCCCAGCTCCCGCCGCCGCCGCCGCCGCTGGGCTCGAGCGGCCGCCGCCTAGTCACCATGAACCCCGGAGCCGCGCCCGGGAAAGCCGCGCTCGGGGAGGCGGAGCGGGAGGCCGAACGCCGCGGGAAGCAGGAGCGGGCGAGGGGGAAGGAGCGAGTGCGGAGCGAGGGCGGGAGAGAGGGAGGGCGTGAGGGAGAGACGGAGGGCGGGCGGGTGGGTGTGTCCCTGCCCGGGGACCGGCCTCCGCTGCCGCCGGCGCGGCCTGCCAGCCCTGGGGGAGAGGGGTGCAGGGTGAGACGGAGGCGGTGAGTGGAGGGCGGGGGGAGGCAGCGTGCGCGGCCGGTTAGGATGTCTTGGGCAAATGGGGCGGGGGTGAAGGACTTGGGATGTAGGTGATTACGGAAGGGTTCTGGTGGTAGACGTGAGGGGCATGGGGTGTAAGGGGGGTGTCTGGGGCCCTGGGATGAGTGGGGTGAGGGGCTGGGTGGAAGGGAGGTGGGGAGGAGTCTGGCATAAGAATGGTATGAGGGCCGCCGAGGGGATAAGCACGGACCCGCGGTTGTGCGTGTAGGGTTCGGAGGGGTGTACGGTGCGGGGTGGGGGAGAAGGTCCAGTGAAGGTGTCTTTGGGGGGAGACTCTGGGGTGAGGGGCGTCCAGATGCGGGTACCGAGGAGTTAGGAGCGCGGGCATGGAGGGCAGCGGTGTACGGAAGTAGAGGCTTCGAAGGAGGGGCCCCTGACACCGTGATGTTCCTGGGGGATCCCGGAGTGCTGGTGTGAGGAAGAACCCGGGTGAGAACATTCGGAGAGAACTCGGGGTGCACAGGACGGCGGACAGTGTGGGGAATCCCGGAGGGTCCGGGTTTCGGGGTCCAGGAGTGATCGAGTTTCAGGAGGGGGCTTCTGATGGGGCTGGAGGCTCGAGGGTGGGGTGCCGGAGGAACTCGCATCAGCATCGCATGGGCTCGACGACCGACCTCTTGACGTGGGAGGTGCGGGCTTCGAGGCGGCCTGGGCATTTCCGAGTGTTCTGCGGTAAAACCGGCCGGGAGAGCCCGTCGAGGACTGCAGAGAGGAACTGGCTTGTGTCGGGACGAGCTAGGAAGGGACTGTGTTTCTTAAGTGTGGCGATGGCCAGAGCGCGGGCTAGACAGGAAAGTGGCTCCTTAACCTCGGCGGGTCTGAACCCTTTCGCGCCCGCGCCTTCTATTTCCCTCTTGGAAGCCACATCGGCAGCCCAGTAAGCCAGGGGGCGGGGCAGTGCCGCAGCGGGGCGGATCCGGGGCGGAGCGGGAGCGCTCGCTCGTGCTCTCCACCAATCAAGAAAATTTGGGAGGGGCTGCGGGCGTGACGTCGTGGGCAGGACTGAGTGGGCGGGCTGCAGCGTAGAGCGCATGCCACCCCGGCCGGGTTGCGCGCGCATTTCAGGCCTTGTAAGTTCAGCTGCATCGTGGCTTCCACAGGTGAGGCCGGGGAGATCATTCTTACTGCTCCACATCCTCTGGAGTCTGGAGCTGGTAGTAGCCAGGCGTCTGCTCACCGGGGAAATCAGCGAGCGTCGCCACAGTTTTGAAGTTCTCCGGGAGCGCCTCTGGCAGTCCACACACCTCCCTGGTCTGCACCAGGTGCATCAGAGTTAGGGTCGCTTTGCTGTAGACAGCCCTGGGGTAAGGCTCCTGTGACAAGGCGAAAAGCGCTTCAGGGAAACTGCTACAAAAAGCAGTTGTTAAGCAAGATGTGAGTGTTTTATTCCCAAATCCAAATCTGGACCTCAGATGACTTCCTGGCTCTGTGCAAGTACCAGTTGCCTTGGGGCCAGTAGTTGCCTTTCAAAAGGCATCTTTGGGATCTCAGTGAATTGCCTGGGGCAGCCAGCTAAGGTTAAAGGTAAGCTCTAGTGTAAATTGAGTAGTCCAGGCTCCAGGTTATGCTCTGCCGGACCTCCCAAGCACAGAACAGACTAGGACTCTATGGCACCCACAACTTCTCCCAACTTCTAATGCTCTTCACGTTTTATGGTTGGTCCAGGTGCTAGCAAATTAAAAGGTTCTCTGGATTCAACTCTAAAAACTACTGGATTCCAAGGGGTTAGAGTGTGACCTTCCAGAGATAGCTGTGTTGGGAAGTATGGTTCTCCTCTAATTTTCAGTGTATAACCTCAGACTTAAGCATTCCTGGTGTCTGGTGGATGAAGCATCCCATTAGCAAGGGGAGGTTATGGGAACGTTTGGACTCATCCATCCACATGCTTGACGCCTGGGTTTCTTTTGGGTAGGAAACATCCAGAGGTTCTGCTAACTCAGATAAGGCTGGGAAGGATCATAACTCTCACACAAGTCAGCCAGGCTAAGGGCTCTCCTAGGGGGTGGGGCTTAAGCCCGCAGGCACTTCGGGCTCTCTGAGAATGGGAGTAAAGCAGCCCAGTGACCTGGGGACAGGTGGCAATCATTGGACGAAAGAGTTCACAGGTACAGAGCCAAAGGAAGTGATTTTCATACACAGAGCCTCTCCTGTTTGACTGTTCCTGCAATAATTGCTCCCCAGCACCCCACAGTAACAATTTCCCCTTATGGGCATGCTCCACAGTCTTCAACTTCTTGAGGTCACTCTCCCTCCCCCCCAAAACCTTTGTTCACCCAAGTTTTTGTTTCAGGCTCAAGCAGAAAATAGTTTGCTATCTTAACTCCTTCCTCTGTATTCTGTTCATTTAAAGATTCAATATCTTTATTTCATAGGTACTAATAGAGATGAAAAAAATTCACCCATAGTTCCATCACCCTCCTTAAATTTATCCATTTCTCTCAATTTCTCCCTGCCCCTGCCTATATGTTGATATGGAGTTTTAACGCAGCTATACAAATCCAAAGGTTAAAATGATAAGATGAGCATTTTTCCACGGTGACATAATCATTATAACTACCAATTTAAATGATTTCGTAATACCTCACTGAGTGAGTCTTGGATAAGATCGTATCTTGATTTTACAGACGAGGAAAGATTCAAGAATTGCTACTGGACAACTGATTAGACACGAGGACTAAACACATTCTTGCATTTGTTTTTCTATAAAGATGCCCCAAATTATAAAAAATTCATACATAAATAAATGTACCAGAATAGGGATATTTTTTTACCTTGAATGAGAAGGGCCTAAAATTGATTAAAAACTCCAGAAATTACAAAAGATAAGACTAGCTACTTATACATTCAACAAAAATGTATTGCATGCCCATATGTGCTAGCTTGTTGTTCTAGACACTGGGGATCTCAAGAGTTGTCAGAAACAAAGGATGGGGGCTGGACTAACTCTCTCACACAAGTCAGCCAGGCTAAGGGCTCTCCTAGGGGCTGGGGCTTAAGCCCCCAGGCACTTTGGGCTCTCTGAGAATGGGGGTAAAGCAGCCCAGTGACCTGGGGACAGGTGTCAACCATTGGACAAAAGACAAATGGAAAGTGTAGAAGGGACATAACCCTAAAAAGAAAGAAATGCATGGAGTGAAGGGCCAGGGACTGGAGTGCCACTGAGGGCCTGGGATGAGGGTGGTGAGCCTGGACTGAGCAGCCCAGGAAAGGAGCAGGTAGAAGGACAGGGTATTGCGGGCAGCCTGGCCTGGAGTCTAGCAGAACCTTGGGGTGGAGCTCCAGGGTGGGAAGGCGCAAGGGTGAAAGTTCTCTGAAGGTAAGGGAGTGGCTGTCAAGGAAGAAGCCCTGGACATGGAGATCAGAGTGAGGTGGGGAAGTGAGGACAGTGCACTGGGGAGGGGGCAGCACAGTCTGGGTGTCCAGGCCGAGGGAGCAGCAGCAGGGTCCCACACTTAGAGAAAGGGAGAACACACTATTGGGGAAAGTCACAACGGCTGGGAGTTAAGGCTCGGGTGATGTGCAGGGCTCACATCAAGCAGAGCCTGGTGAGTCAGGAAAGGCATCTGGGCTTTTTTCTGGGGGCTGTGAGAATGATATATTCATACACGTTTTGAAATTTCCTGTTGACTAACAGTTTGGATCAGGGCAGTGCAAGAGGCAGGAGAAGCCACAGAGACTGCTACATTCATCCAGAAAGGAGATGAGGGGATGGAGGAGGTTGGACAGTTTCCAGCTACCTTTCAGATGGACAAGTCTTGACTAATGGCTGGACTTGAGGGGTGAGCAAGAATGGCTTTCAGGTTTCTGTCCGGGGAGGCCCAGTCAGAGTTGAGGGCCCTCAGATGCTCTCTGGATTTGCCATTCCCCAGCCGCCCTTGCCTTGCTTTCCATCTTTGAATCTCTGGCCTCCAGGCGCTGTTCTTGGTCTGCTGTGACTGGGTCTCGAGTGTTGTGCATGTCAGTTGCTCAGTCTCTGTCTCTGCATGTGCTTTTCTGCTTCTCTGTCTTTTTCTGATTAAAGCTTTACATGCTGCTCAGTCAATCTTCCTAGCTCTTTCCTTCGGGAACTGAGGTCAGCAGGTCTCTTGTTGGGAAAGGAGCGGAAGTATGTTCTGGACAGAGATTCCTGCTGGTCAGTAAGTAGATACAAACCTGATCCTCGGGGTCACCTTGGATGAGGTTTCTCCAAGCAGTACCCCTCTTCTCTAATGGGAACCAGGCCAAGAATCTGAAGCCAGCTCCAAAAAGGCCTGCTCTGGCTTAGGCAGGACAAACCATGCCCACAGAGGCCTTTCACGTATTCTTGGGTATACATTAGTTGCTTTCAGTGTGCCAGGCTTGGGCCAAATGCACCCTCAAGGGGCCTACAGCTGAATGAAGGAGACAGAGGGATAATCAGACGGTGGCACAGAATAGAGCTTATTCTGGGAGTTCCCCCAGAGGAGGTGATGCTAACAGTCATTTTCAGAGCCCCCCGCTTCCTGGGTAAGAGGACATTTCCATCTACAGCATCCACAGAGAAGGTTGCATCTGAGGAGTGGTGGTTTATAATGCTAGAGGAAGAGGTTGGGGCCTTGACGGTCAGGTTGAGAGTGGATTTTAACCCTTGAGCCATCCAGAGCCATTGATATTTCTTGAGCAAAGAACAGGTGCCATTTTAAAAACTAATTCAGAGCTGTAGGTTGAAGTGAAAAACAAACCAGCTGAAGCAACAGTGGAGACTATGTTGTCATAGACTCAAGTCGCAGTTACATGCCTGGGTTGGGGTGTTCTTGGAAAGCACCCCTGAAGTGAGGGGGATGTTCCTGGAGGGGGGTGAACTCCAGCTTCCCTTCCCCATGACCTAGAGAACTGAGGTGTTGTTAGGAAGTCGGAGGGACTCCTTATGCCCCAAGATGCTTTGTCTTATCCTCCCCACTCAAGTCACCCCAAGACATCATCCCTAAGGACTCCCCATGACTGGACCTTTAGGCTGTCGACACCCGTGTCCTAACCCTCCTCACACAAGACCCCCTCTCCCTCGTCACACGTGGATTCCTCCAATTCACTGCCCGTGTGTGCTTGTGAGCGCTTGTGAGCCATCTTTCCCCTTGCCCTTGACCCCAGGGGAGCTCTCCACCTGTCCCCAGGTGGGCCTGCGCACAGGCTTCTTCCCACCTACAGGCACTTCACGCCCAAGAAAAAGGCCCCCTAATAAGCCAGCGGTCCAGCAGGCATAGTCTGCCCCCTGGTGGCTTCTGTATTGTGAGGCCCTTTCCATGTACCCCAAACTGATGTGGGCACTGGCCTCTTTCCCTGCCAGCTCCTTGGGGTATGTGATAGCCAGTGTGGCTCAGTCATGTCCCCCACTTCACCTGGAACTTCAGCTTTTCCCAGGGTATTAACAAAGAAGGCCTGAGGAGTGGGAGGCCCCGTGTGTTCATCTGGAAGGGTGGAGAGCCGGGGAATTGCAGTGATGTGCCACACTTGGCAGTCAGTCTTGGAGTAGGAAATGAAATGGCGAGGTGGATGTTGGGCACTGGAGAAAAGGGCAGTCAGCCAGGGCCCCTAAGCACAGAGAGAAAAGGATACCTGGCGTGAAACTGGTGTTCAGGAGGTGTTGGGGGAATTTGAGAGCAAGACTCAGCCTGATCTGGACAGAATCTGGGACCTGGGGGTTGAGATGTTGCATCCTCAGGTTGCTCAGAAGTCTAAGAAGACTTCCTGGAGGAAGAACCCCCAACCACTTCCTCTCTACCTCCAAAATCCTATCCTGCCCTGTCCAGAGAGCTTGAGTGGAACAACAGCCCTGCACTCCGGTCCTCCCTGGAGTCCTGGGTGGGGGCTGAGATGGCCCTGCCCTAGAACCCTGATGCAAAGGAATAGCCTGTGGAGAAGTGGCCAGGGAAGCCCAGCATGCCCTCCGCTTATTGGCAGGAGTTAACTTGGCTTCTTAAGGGGCAGGGAATCAGAATCTCAAGTTGATTTGATGATTCTGGTGCCAATGAGCCCCTTGAGTTGGGGGCCTCCACTTCTAGCATCCATGTGGACTGCTTCTTGTGTACTGGGCACCAGGTGACACCTCGCCAGGCTGGTGAGGGGTGCTCTTGCCTCGCTGCTAGCACCTGGCCTCTCTCACCTAGTTTCCCCAGGCCTGGGCTCTGTCCCAGGGCAAGTACCTCCTGCGCTTGCAGGTACCTGGCCTGTGCTTGCAGAAACGTGTAAGCTGAGGTGGACAGACCCAGACATGCCCACGGTCTGTGGCATGAGCCACTTCACAGGCAGGTCTGGTCACAGAAGCGTCTTGGCACACATAGGTACGAGCTCACTTGTACACAGGCACGTATGCGTGCCAGGACACAGGGCCCACACGTGACGCGCCTGTCTGCCCAGGCTGGTTTCTCCTACCTTGGCGCTCTCTGCTTCTCCCTCCCTTCCCTGCCCTCTGGCCCTCCATACCCAGCCCTGCAAAGCACTACCTGCCCCTTTGTTCCTCCTGAGCCTTTCTCTGATCCCCCTGGTTTTCTTGGGCCCTGTCTCTCGCACCTGATCACAGTGAGGACAAGGGACTCTGCCAGCAGTTTCTACCTTTCCCACAAACTTCCCAGAGGCCTGAGTGGACAGAGCGCTGGGTTCTTCCTTTGGCTATGCGGGAGGGGTGAACACAGGGAGAGCAGGACAATAAAAGGTCTCAATAAATCAGCCTGTCTCCTGCCTCCTTCCCCTCCAGGAGAAAGCTGACAGGCCTCAGGGAGGACCATGTCCCGCTGCTGACCCCGGGAACTGGGTCGTCCTGGAGCAGCGCCAGTCCAGGCCAACTCTCCCTTTGTTCCAGGATCAGTCATCTGTGTCTTCTTTCCCCGCTTCTCTGGGCTTACTCACTTGTCCCCTGTTAACTCCCTAATTCTCATAAGCCCCGGTTTACACGCCAGGGAGAGAATCTGATTTAGCTCATCACCATTGTTCAAGTTACTATGGTTGCATGAAATAGGACTCCAAAACCTAGCGACTTCAACAACAGCATTTATACGCATCTGATCTGCAGCGTGGGCGGGATGCTGGAGGAGGCCCGTCTCTGCTTCACTTGGAATCACCTGGGCAGGTGAAGGCCAGGGCTCACTCTCTCACGTCACCGCTGATGGCAGCTGTAGGCTGAGCTCTTCAGGCTACAGGCTGGAAAACTTGCAAATGGCCATGTTAGCTATGCCTTTTCTTTGCTCTACTCTGCTTTGTCAACTGGGGCTTTGCCAACCCTGGAGTTACTAGCCCCCATTCCTAGAGAGAGAACATGTCTTTCAGATGCAAAACAACCAATTTCGGACCCCCTTCCCCCATAGAGCTCCATTATTGAGCATTTATACTCTGGGCCACTGTTCTCCAGCCCTGCTAGTCCCAAAGCCTGGCATCAGACATCTAGGGAGAGCCCTAGGCCCCAGACCCCCTGAAATTAGCCAGCTAATTCTAAACCTGCTTATTCTGTTTCACCCCTTCCTTTCTGTGGGAACCACAATAAAGTCTTTTACCACAGTTTCCCTTTCTCCCTCCGCTTTCTCTCTGACCCTGGCGCTTCCCCACGTGGCCCTGCACCGCCCAGCATAGCCCCTTGGGAACTATGATTTTAACAAGCTCTCTCTCTGACAGCAGGCAGTCATCTCCTGATGCGCGGCCTCCCTATAACCGAATACTTAATACTGGTAAACCCACAGTTTAAAACTGCAGTCTCTCCAGTGGCCTAAGCATCCTCATATCATGGTGGCTGGTTGCAAGAGTGAGTGTCCTTTGAAGGACGCACACCCTGGGGAGAGGCCGCGTCACAGGTGTGACCTGTTCTCAGAAGTTACTCAGTATCACTTCTACTGCATTCTGCCCACCAACCACAAAGTCCCACTGGATCCAGGGTGAGGAGAATTAGGCTCCACCTCTTGCTGGGGCATGGCAAGGTGGTAGAAAAGCATGTGAGTGTAAATAAGTGTGATGGCAGTTTGGAAAGAACAATCTGCCAGATCATCCTCTCCAGGCAGAACTCTTCCCGCCAGACCACCTATAGGTCACTGACCAATCCATGTTTCCTGTTTAAATATCCAATTTGGGGCCTCCCTGGTGGCGCAGGGGTTAAGTCTCAGCACTATGAAGCTATTGGCAGCCACTGCAGCACGAGTTGGATCCCTGTCCAGACCCTCCTGCCTCACCCGCTGCTCCCCTCAGCAGTGTATCTCAGTAGATCCGCCTGTTCTGCTCCCCACTCTGTCTCTGGTGAATCTGCAAGAGGGTGGTCCTCAGGAAAGGGGAGTGTCCCAGGACCCCACCCCCACCTCAAGCCGGAGAGATCCAAGACACCTAGGACTACGAATCCCAGAATGCCATCGTCACCAAAGAAAGGATACTGAGGACTAAGGGAGGAGTTAAGGAGGGGTTTTGGGACTTAAAAACCAGACCTGGGGGTTGGAGAGCCCTTTGATCCGTGGTGTGGATTTGCCAGAGTTTTTCCTGAGTAGGCGATAAGATTCTAGCTCAGCGGAACTGGTAGGACACATTCAACAATACTGAATATTCTATATCTTTTCTCCTTTCCCTTTTTGTAAATAAACCCTTTTATTAATTTTATTGTGTGTGTCTGCAGTTGAGCCTTTTAGGTACCATTGAAGCGCACGGGTGAGAACCCAGACAGGCACCCACGGGGTGACCCTGTAACAGTTGGCACCCAGCGTGGTTGGACACGGCACCCGTGGTTGAACTCTCCTTGCATCGGTCACCTTAAAGCGCAAAGCGATTCTAAAATATCTGATACGAAAGGACCTGGTTTTTATCTTTTACAAATTTTAATGTTACTGGCCTATACTGGTTGTTATATATCTGATTGTTTAAAAGTACTGTTACTTTATCTGCTGTAACTACATGCTGTGTCATGTACAGTGTTGTTACTTATGATTATGCCAATTTAAAGATCGTGTCCAATATTCACCATAGACATGGTGATTAAAACTAAAAGTGGGGAATGTAACTGGGCTTAGTCCAAAGTCTGGTGGAGGTCGTGCCCCCTGGAGGGGGGTTGCTGATGAGAATGAATAGTCCCAGGGAAAATGCTAAGTTTGCAGTTTGGGGTGGAGAGTCTGATGAGAAATAAAAGGGACTGAAGGAGAAGGGGAAAGGAATGGTCATGATGTAGGGATAGAGGAATCAGCAGCAGAAAATGTAGCCGCCAAGATTGAGAGTTTGGAAATCAGACGCCAGAAGTTTTTGAGCCGCCGGGATATAGAGTTTCGGATTGAGCGTTTTTGGAATCTTTAGTGACTTTGGGACCAGCGACTTTGGAGGCTTTGCAAGTAGCCGAGTGAAGGAAACTGCTCCCAGTTTTGTTTTTACTGCAGCCGAAGGAAGAAGGCAGAGGCCCGAAGCAGGCACCTTCCTAAAATGCGTGAGTGCAGTCTGATGGGCCGTCTGGCCGCTGTAGTTACTGTTTGCAGTGTTATTGGCCTGGTGCTGCGCTGGGGCACCACAGCAGTTCCGGGAGCATCTCCAGTTGTGTTCTGTGTTGTCCTCGTGAGTTGGAACCTGGCCTACAGTCTGATTGTTGCACGTCTGCAGAAGAAGGAAGATGCCATTTTGGAAACGTGACCTACTGTTTGGACGAGGAGCTCCACATCAGCAGTGGCGGGAAGATGCCACCTTTGTTACTTTTCTGGGACTTAAAGGACTGGACATTACTTTAAGTAAGGTAATCAGCCATATGTTGACTTCAGTAATTCTTTGCTTTTCCCTGTTTGTTAAATAAATCCCAACGTTGTTGTAGTTCCCTAAACCTGAGTAGTCTTGCAAATGTGCGCACAGGTACAGAACCAAGATAGTGACCAGTAGGTAAGCAATTTGGGCACTGCCTTTGGCAACTTTGAAGCCTCATTTGCCTGGTATCAAATCCTCTCATCCCCCTCCCCCTGCACCTCTGGCCTACACCCCAGCTTTTGTATGCATAAATAAATAAAATAAATCTTTAAAAAAAATGTCCAATTTGGTCCTTGTTTTTGCCCTTAGGCTTGAGTAAGAGGGGTGTTTATCCTGGGCTGGTTCTCCATGGAGCCTTTTCAAGCCCTTTGCCCAGTTCTCCATGGGGTAAGGGATTGGCAGGATAACAGGGCACACGACTGCCTGAAGTCTGTGCACCCACCTGCCTGTGTCAGAATGCATTTGGGGTACTCCAGATTCTGGAATTTCCTACCCAAACATCCCTGAACCCACTGCTAAGACCAGCATGCATTCCTTCACTGGATCTGTGCCTTGAAGGTGGAACTCATCATTGTTAAGGAGTGGCCAAAGGGTGGCTGCTGGTGGGGTGAGAGTCTGGGGGTCAGGGGCCATACAAGCTAAAAGAGAGTCCATATACCTGGACCAGGGACCTGAGCTTGGCCATGCCCCAGTGCAGAACTTCAAGAATCTGATCATTTTCAGTTTGAACCTGACCTTCCAACCGTAGGTTTCTTTGTAGTTTTGTGGTTTGGATTAGGTGGAGTGAAGAAAAACCCCACAGCATATAGGATCTGGGCATCCATTTGTTCTCTTGCTCCACAAATGCCAGAAGGGGACCTGCCATGGTTCATTTGGCTGTAGTGGCATTTTAAGGGGTATGGAAGATTGCTCCTAGTTCCTGTCCCTGTTTGGGGAAGAGCCTGAGGCAACTGGAGGTGCATCAAGCACTTTCAGGGTGCTTTGTCTTCACCAGACCTCACAATCTTGCTGTGAGGCAGAAATTAATAATGCCATTTTACAGTTGAGGAAACGGGCTCAGAGAGGTTAAGAGGTTTGTTCTGTCACACAGCTAGTGTGAAGAGCTGAGGTGGCAATGGCTACCTGCATGTCTAAGGCTCCTTTCTGCCCAGGAAGCAGCCCCTCATGATTACAGGGCAAGTCATTGGCCGGGAGAATTTATAGATCTGGACTCTGAGTTCCTGTCACTAATGTATACTGCGCCCAAAATTGGATGGCTGAGAAAACATTTGATTTATTTAAAGAAGGGATAGGATTGACAGAAATCTAGAAAAGTATTCTGAGGTAAACAATAATTAATAAAACTTCCTCAGTCTGAGTGGGGTTTATCTGGGATGAGTAGCACATGGTCAGGGACTGGACGGGTACAATGACTGTGTTGTGGATACTGAAGCCTAAGACCCAGAATCTACTAAATCTATGCTCACTAGGCCCCTATATCCTTAGGAAGGTAAATTCACATCTCCAGACCACATATCTTTTGGATGTTTGCAAAATAGACATGAGGTGATAGAAATAAATGGCAAGTGAGTAAGACACAGCCCCATTGTTATGTCATGGCTATCATACCTCTCCTCTGTTTATGCTGTTCCTTCTTCCAAAATGCTGTTCCCTGCTCTTCAACTTGAGCAATTCTTCCCTGGCTTCAAAGGTCCAGATCATCATGGAGCCTTCTTCCTGAGTACTCCTGGTCTGTGCTCTCCTTGGCCTTTGGATTTATTTCAGGAAGGAGCAATGATAGGGTAAGAAGGAAGAAGTGGCATGAATGTCCCCCTGGTTAAGTCTGCAAACTGACTTAACAAAGCATGGCTCTGACAGCTTGGTCTCTACCCTCACACGTGGCCATCCCATCTGTTGCACGGAGTCCCTGAAGAAGGCCCTGATTTCTCCTTCTACCCAGAAAGTTTGGCATGCCGTAAGAACATTTCCCTTTCCAATATCAAAACACACTTTCCTTCCTTTGCAACTCTGTTCAACATTACAGTTTCTCTCCCTTCCCTGCCCCTTATTTACACAAACATATTTTCTTCCACAGTGGGGTTCTGAAAGATTATTAGATACTCCTTGAGTGCTGGTATGGCTGAGAGCGGAAACCAGGAAGCAAGATTGCTTGCCCCTCTCCAAAGACAGCTAATGAGATGCAGAACTTCCGGAGTGGGGAAGTCTGTCTGGACCACAACCACTTTCCTTCATCTCTGAGGACTGGGATTTAAACTGATTTATTACCAAATTGATTATTTATATAAAGGTTGTCTTTGCAGCTTCCCTGTTGGTGCTAAGCTGGTTTAAAAGTTCCAGATGCAGCAAAGCATTCTCCAGCACTTGCAATAGTTGTTATTAGCCAAACCTCACTCAAAATAAACTTAAGAAAATAACTATTTGGAAAAAAAAAGAAAATAACTCTATATTGGAAACTGCAAACTGGCAGCCCACAGGTGGAATCCAGCTGGCAGGCCCATGCTGGTGGCAAACATCACTTCTTGTTGCTCTTGTTTGTTTTTGCCTATACCGTGTAGACACTCACAATGTTTTTTGGTTTTGTTTTTTAAATAATTATAGACTTGCAAGAACATTGCAAGAATAAAGAATTCCCTTACTTCCTTCAACTAGCTTCCCAAAATATTGATTTTATTCCTCCATATTATTATCTGAACCTTTTGAGAGTAAATTGCAGAAAACTACTCGTCAACACTTCAGTATTTCCTAAAAAACACGGATGGCCTGTTATCTAACCATACACAGTGATCAAATCAGAAATCAACATTGAGGCAGAACTATTATCTCATCTGCAGGCCTGATTCACATTTCACCAGTTGACCCATTTGGTCCTTTATAGCGAAAGATGAAATTTATTTCTTCTGTTCCAGCATCCAGTTTAGAATTATGCTGACATGTTTCCATAGTGTCCTTTAATCTAGAACAGTTCCTGGGTCTTTTTAGTCTTGAATGATCTGGACAGTTTTGCAGGCCACTTTTTTGTAGAATATCCTTGGCTCTGGGTTTGTCTGTCATTTCTTCCTAACTGAGGTCAGGTCTGCATGGGAGAAAGGATGCTCCCTCGTGCTGTTCTGTCCTGACCAGCAGTGCATCTTGAGAAGAGGCTCATGGTGTGGTTGTGTGGCATCACTGGGAACTTAGTCGAGATCGGTTGGTTAAGTCGGTGTCTCTTAAGTTTTTTCCAATGTAAATCGTGTCCCTTTGCATTTTCCCCTTTATAATTGAAAAGCATTTTTGTGGGGAGAGACTTTGAGGCCATGTAAATATCCTTCCCATCAAAAGTTTACCCTCTAGTTTTAGCATCTGTTGATGATTCTTGCCTGAATTAGTTACTACTATCACATTTCCCTGGTTGACTAGTGGGAATCTGAAACTTGGTTTCTGTGGGTGGCTGGCATGTTCCTAATATTCTTTGGGCTCTTCCTCTCTTTCTGGTATGCTCCAGACTCATCTTTTCCTTTCCTTCCACACCTGGGAATCAGCCTTTGTCTAAGGACCCTTTATTCTTTTTATTGGAGAATTCTTTTTATTTATAAACTAAGCTCTGGGTGCTAGGTGTGCTTGTTACCAGGGTGTCACTGATTAGTCTCACTAGGGGACGCACAGATATATCTATCTACATCTATATCACCTTAAATATCTACCACAAGTATATCAACAAATCTATCTCCTTATCACTCTATCTGTATTGAATCTTCTAAACCCATGAGGATGTTGTGGTACCTCAAATTCCTAGATAACACCGCATGATTCATTACAGCCTTCCCTTTCCCTACACCTATAACTTCTTTCTCTGACAGTAAGAAATCTGACTCTTGTTATCCAAAACATACTTGTATACTCAATCTTAGAAAACACAGAAAATACATTCAGAATTGCTCACCCATTCCACTGTACTCAACCCATTAAGTAGAGTTCAACATTTATTTACAGTTCTTTTGCCCCTTTTCAAAATGCTTTGTTCCCATGTTACTTGGACTGAATCCTCCATGTCCAAGTTAGGGTCATTTTTTTCTGTATGCTAATTTAGGGTTTTCCTCATCCTTATTGATTATATATATTTTTTGGTAAGTGAAACATGAACATGGTCCCTAAAGTCAAAACTATATGAAAGGCATAATCAGAGATGGGTCACTGCCTCAACCTTTGTACCTCACCCCAACCCCATAGCCTCTCTACTCTGCTTCTACTCCCGACCACTGTAGGTAATCACTCTCATTAGTTCCTGTGTTTTATTTTCTTGTTCTGTATGTATGTGCAAATGTTTTCTCCTAGTTTTAGCATTTGGCTTTACTTTTTTGCCAAGAAAATTTTTTTTAGTTTTCTATGGTCAAATTTATCAATCTGTTCTGTATTACCACTGGATTTTTCAGTCATTTACCTACAGGCAAGAATTTATCCATACTGGGGCCTCCCTGGTGCTGCAGCGGTCAAAATCTCAGTGCTATCAAACTATTGCCAGCCACTGAGACCTGAGTTCAATTCCTGGCCAAGGATCTGATCCACATGGTGCATCAGACCTCTCCTATATTGCCTGCTACTCCCCTCAGCAGTGTATCTCAGTACGTCCTACTGTTCTGCTTTCCACTCTGTCTCTGGTGAATCCTCTGAAGTTTGTTCTCTTGTAGGGTAAGAAATAAGTATCTAGCTTTTTCTTTGTTCCCAAGGCAACCCATTGTCTCAGCACCTTTTATTAAAAAGTGAGTCTTTGCTCCAGTGATTTGAAAAGGCACCTTTATGGTATATTAACTTTCTATATGCAGTTAGGTTGATTTTATTCTGTTCTGCTGAATTATCTACCTATTCATGCACCAGTACCACACTGTTTTAATGATAGAAGCTTTGTAGTGTGTTTTAATGGTTAGTCCCTGACACCCACTATAGCTTCCTCCCCTTCAGCATTCTCCTAGATATTCTTGCATACTTATTTTTCCATATAAGCTTTAGTATCACTTTCTATAGCCCTATTAAAAAATAATTTGTCCTCAAAGTGTTCCTAAGAATTTGAGTTAGTTTTCAACATTTAAAATGGATTTCTAACAAGAAAATAAGAATTTCTGGTTTCTCTTGAAAATAGGAGTGGCTATAAACATGGGCCTCTTGTTTTTACATAACTGAAAATATAGAGCAGAATGGCAAAGGTAGCCTTTGCATAGAACTTGTGGTCTCCAGGGCCAGACAGAGACCACCAGGCCCTCTGACCTTTCAAACCTGGCCTTCTTTACACATTTAAGTTTCTTGTATGGCATCTGAGTGGGTGACTTAGTCTTCAAGGCTTTAAATGATTAGGAATGCTATATTCCATGTTCACCTTTAGTCATCCATTTCTCTGTCTCACAATAAAATGTTATGAAAGACACATGTATTTAGTTCACTGCTGTATCTCCAAGGCTTAAGAAGAGAACTTACAGCATAGTTGGTATATATTTTTTCAATATATGAATATTTAGAGACAGGAAACAAGAAATTATCAAATATGTCTTCTCTTCAGAAAACCCTTGAAAACATTTCAAGTAGAATTGGTGCATTATGGGTGAGACTAAGTTGATACAACCCTTACAGAGGGCAATTTGGTAACACTTGCCAAAATTACATATACATAGAGCAATTATTCTCACTGTTCTGGTTCTAAAACTGTACTAAAATATATTTGCACATAGGCAAACTATGACCCACAGGGTCACTTATTGTAATAATAATAAAAGATTGGAAATAAATTAAATTTCCTTCTAAAGGAGGCCAACTACATAAATTATGATTTATCCACCCATTGGAAAAATGGAATGCTAAAGAGTAATAACAAGAGAAAGGATTATCTGTGAACTGAGAAGGGAAATCACAAGTTGCAGAACAGAGTATATAGCAGACTACCTTAAAGAACAAAGTGAAAGAACAAAGATCCATGTTCATATTTGCTTGGAAGTAAGGAAGGAATATCTGGATGAGCTCGTAAAAACAAGTAATAACTGGGGGTGGAGGAAGTGTGGTGAGGAAACTGGGCAGATGGGGACAGGGAGGGAGGGAAACTCTCCTTTATTCTGAGGAACAGATTTTATTTTATTTTTTATTTTTAGGAACAGATTTAAAACCCAGTACTTACATATGCACATATAATGTACACATCACATAAACACACATGTATAAAAACAACTATTAATCTGAAGAGATAGCAGAGGAAAGCATCAGACCCGGAGATCACAACTATCCAGCCAGGGCTCTGTGTGTGGATAACTGTGTGATGGCGACTCTTGGTCATTCATTGGAATTTCAGCTACTCTTGTTAGGAGATGATAAATTGGGCATGTTAATTCTATTTTGACAGAAAAGACCATGAAATACGTTTTCAAGCTACTCTTTTATGTTCCGAAAAATCCCAGAGAGCAATTTCCAAATTGACAGTCAATAAACCACTTCACTCAGTGGACAAATAGAGTAAATACCAAGATGGAATGGTGACATCCCTGCCACAGAGGATGGCCTCTTTATAATAATAAAAAAAAAAGTGCTGTGTTCCTGTATTCCAAGTGAAAGCTTCATTGGGAACTTAGCAAAGAAAATGAAATATCTAGGAAGCTAAATAAGCTAAGTAACTAGAGTAATAGGAAGCATGATCTTCTAAAATATTGAAATGCAAATTCAGGAAATCTTCAGAGAATAACAGATCTTATTACATATATTTATGTAGGATTGAAACATGGCATTTGATCAATGTGAAAGGAATTTTGAAAAAGAAAATGTATTAAGATGAGTGCTGCTACTCAACTAAATTAAGTGGGCAAATCTGTATATGTTATAGCATTTACCAAAGTGTTTTAAATTGGGGAGCCCAGCGAATTATTAGAACAAATGCTTGACAGATAGTATTATTTAGGTCTATGTATACCTTAACAACTGGTCTTTTGTCCTTCTTAGGTTAAGCATTTCCCCCCCAGAATAGCCATTGTTTCTTGGGAGTTTTTGGTTTCTTTTTAAAAAAATTCCTGAATGGCAAGCTATTCTGTTTTACACCCTTGCAGGTATCTAGTAACAAGAAATGTTAATTCAATATGCCACAGTTCAAAGTCATATATTCAAAGTAGAAGAGTATTAGCTTTCAAAAATCTTTAGCATAAACCACCTGAGAGTAAAGATACTTAGGTACAGTAGAAAATGTTTTTGATTCACAGGCTCAGAGCAGGAGGTTAAGCGTTCACACCTACATCGATGGACACAGGCTTGTAAAAGAATCTACATTAAACATCACATGAAGAATATAAACAGCTTAGAATCAAGCTGTTCTTTGCATTTATAAGATTTTTCTAGCAACTGGAATGACCTTGTCGGGAAACTGTTGCCAAGAGGTACCCCTTGATTTACTGGCATTTCACCCTTTGTCCTAAGGGGATTAAGAGTGACTGTCCTTGGAATGGCGTAATTTTAGAGGGAAGTGGGAAGAATAGGTTACAAAATGGTGCATAGAGAATGGCCCCATCTCAGAAAGGATTATGGTCTGTTTCGTCATAACACTCAATTTCTCAATAGTTCTGCAACTTGAAACAAATGCCCAATTAAATACTGTTTTATAAGTTTATGCTTGAAACTAATTTTTGTCATTTAAAAGAGGCTTTTTTCTTTTCCCACTGCTCCCATTAGTTGCATAACTTATTTTCTTGATAATTGCTGCCCTCAGCACTACTTCACTGATGTTTTGGGAAGTTGAATGTTCTGTTCCCATAACCACTCAAAAATAACCCAAATGCTGCTGCTTCTTTTTTTTAATCAAACTTTTATTTTCTTACATTGTTGTTTATTAAGCAGTTAGGAAGGCTGCACTGACATGTCCTGACCACAAGGGGACAGCCGGTAGCCAGAATGATTTCCTTTCCAGTTAATTCAGACTCTACAGGACCCCTCACCTTGGACTTTCCTTTTGAAGGGGCAAAGGGCTCCCTATCCTCCTAGTCACCACTAGCAGCATTTCTACCCTGCCTCTCCTGCCTCAACTCATACCCTTGCCTCATGGATTCTGGGGTCTGGGCTTTGTTTCTTGAGTAATCTAGGCTCCCTCCTGCTAGTAAGTCTTTGCACATGCTGTTCCCTCTGCCTGGGATGCTCTTCTGTCCTTCTTCAACTCTTTATTTCTCTGTCTCAATCATCTCTTCTTCGGGAAGCCTTTTCTGGTCTCCCAGAATAATTAAACCCTTTCATTTTGTGCTTTCACAACACCCTTCTCCGATTCTATGTATACAGTAGTGCACCACTTAACAGCTTTTCAGTCAACATGAATTGACAGGCTATACCACGTGGCCGAGGCACCAGCAGGCTATGCCACCAGGTTTCCGCAGCACACTCGATGTGTTTGCATAGGGACGAAATCATCTAATAGCACAGTTCTCAGGATGTAATCCCCCAGAAGGGACATGAGACTGTAATTACTTTTAGTGACTCTACACAGGCTTGCTGGAGTTTGCCAAGCGGTGGGGTGTTACTCTGGGAGGCCCTGGGCGGACACCCCACAGCAATCAAACTCACAAGAAACGCACAGGCTAACATGGGATGTTTCACAGTAGGAGTTCACTATCCATTGTTGCTTCAGTGACCTTGAAAGCTGGAGGTGCTGCCTGAAGGGCAGATGCGTCTGTTTCCTTTTTCCAGTGAACTTTTGTTTTCCCTGAAATTAATATTATTGTTTTCGCCTCTTCGCTTGGTTTTCTTTGTTTTTCTTACTAGTTCAGTCCAAACTTAGCCAGGTTGTATATTTCTCCTCTTACGTCCAAACACACTAGGGTTTCTTCGGTCTTGATTTCTTCATGAGGCAGCATCTCCCGGGGCCTTTTGCTCCCCAACCTTGTCTTGAACCAAGAATTTAGAACTTGAGCTGCTCGTTCATTTTCAGTAAGCTGTCCAGGGCAGTTAGCATTAACTAGCCTATCCCAACAGTCCCCCGGCTTACCCCCTACCCCTTCAGCAATCTCAGGGATGCTGAAGAAAAAACTCCCAGAATAGGTGACAAGCCAACATTCAGATTCCAGAGGTAACTGGCATGAGCAGACCTTGCACAGAGTTTGAAAGCAGAGAGAAGCTGTAGGCACAAAAAACCCATGTGAGTCAGAATCCCCCACCAGACATTCCTGAATCCCCTGCTCTGGCTTGATCACGTGATAGGCAGCTGAATTATTCCACATCCTTCTGGTCTGGGGGTCCCCAGGGAGCAGTTCATCCTTTCAAGGTCTGTTAGATGACGTTCTGGGATGTGACAAGGCAGTGGTGGGGGTGGGGACTGTCTCACCACTGACCAGAGCTGCTTCCTGCCAATGGCCAGTCCTTTGGGCCCTGGTACATGTGGCCCTCTGCTGCTTCTGGGAACTTCTCTCCTGCTGGGTGCTCTCCCCATGATCTGCCTAAATCACTAACACACTCCCATACTGCTCTTCACCTTCATCTGCCAACACAGCATAAAAACGTGACAGATATTTGATATTGTCTTACAGAGACAATGGAGAGTCCATAGGAAGTCATCATGCTCAGAAGAGCTTGGCAAATAGTCTATAGTTCTATTGTGGAAGAAGTTACTACATTTTTAATGATTCGTGAATAGGTTCTTAGCGCTACCTCCTGTTCTGGGAATACAGAGTCCCTTTGGTAGCTAAATCATTCCCTATAGTTGGGCCATGCAATGAATGTGTTATTCCCTTATCTCAAGCCCCCACTCAAGGAGCTAACTCAGTGGGGACTAAGGAGGGAACAGAGAGATCTAAGGACAAAAACACAATCATGCACGTCACCTCTGCCTGACCTTGCACACCCCAGGTCCACTTGTCAGAGAACAATTCCACACAGAAGCAGACCACAGCCCCCAAACCCACCGGCTAGTCTAAGGTACCAGTTGGTAGCTCATTCTCAGAGGCTCAGAACAATCTGGGACTCATGGTCCTGAATAAATACTTTTTTATTGTCTCAAGGAACAGTCAAGAAATTATTCATCTATTGGAGGACTCTCTTGGTTTGATTTAAAGAAAGACCATACATTTGTCTAAAGTTACGTGTTTTCTCAGATCCCAAGCTCCCTGGGCATTTAGTAAGTCTGGGTTTATCCCAACCTCCCTGGGCACTTAATAAGTCTAAGTTTACAACTTCTGCTAGGGCTACATAGTACCATAAAAATCAATCCTGCTAATTATCACTGCTGATATTAAACATTGATTCTAATGGATACATTTACTAGGATTTATATACTTACTAGGATTCTAATTTACACACTGATTTCCATCAGCTCATGTGTTCATGTAAGTTTCAACATAAATTAATCACAAGTGCAGTATAAAATAAGTTTTACTACATACAGTCACTGCCAAAAGTTACAGCAACAGCAGTGTGAATAAAACCTTCAACTCAAGGTAGAGCTACTTCAGTGAAAAACCCAGGGGGAGTAAATAAACTGTACAAATGTGGTGTGGAGCTTCTCATCTTGTTTTCAGGACCCTAAATAACTACTTTTTACTCAGCAGTCAAAGTTTAACTGAGTAAATTCTTAATAGAACACATGAGAGTTACTGGAAACTAGAGGAAGTCACCACGATGTCCTTTTTATGACTGTAAAATTACGAAGTATCTTCAATATGTAGAAAAAATACAGCTTTCACTTCTGATTGTGCGATTGATGTTGCTGTGAAACCATCTAAAAGAGTAAGATAAAATATGCTATGTTCTTTTCTTAAATTATGGACAAGAGGGTAAGTAAACAAGGTGCCGCTGAGCCAAGCACGAAGGTAAGGGAGGGACAAGAGTGCTGAAGTGCACATGTGCTTTGGGGATGTTTGCCAAACGGGGCAACTCGGACAAGAGTTTTCATAGCATCTTGGGCAATGGGACTCTGGAGACAGTCCTGGAGCCTCTCAAAGATCACAACTGCACAACCATGAGTTGTGTCCTCAGTGTAGATGAATGAGAAGCAAACTTGCCACCACTCCCTTCCCAGGGTACATCAAGAAAATGACCACACTAGAAACTTGGTGTAGGGAAGATAACACATCTCTCCCCAGAGAATTCATAACCTCACGTCACGCCTGCTCTGACATCAGTTTGCAGGCTGAGTCCACACTCCTGGGTGGTCTGAAAAAGCCCAAGGCAAGAATTTAGTTTAAGACAGTCACAGAGTATTAATTTTCTTATTCCCTCTCACTTTGCAGACGCAAATGAAACTCCCTCCCTGGAGGAAACGACCTCAAATTCCCACAGATAAATTCTAAGGAAAATGAGCAGTTTATAGTAAAAACATTATAAGCAAAAAAAGCAACAGGTCACTGTGACTGAGAAGCAAACAATAACATCAGCTACCGGAAATAGCATCCACAATTGTCTAAGATACTTAAAAAGTGAAAGCTTGAACATGTGTGCAGGAATGAGAAACTGCAACAAATGTACAAGTGGATTAAAGGAGAATAAAACAAAACTTAGAGAAATAAAATATAAAACTGAGTTAACAATTCAAATATACAAAAGCAAAGGACATTGGGAGGAATGTGCTGGTATCTGCTGCTTACTTTTATACATGTATAAAAATAAGACACGAATGGATAGAAAGAAGGATAGAGAGGTGATAGAGCAAAAATGGTAAAATGCTAGTGGTAGACTCTTGATGGTGAGAATACAGTTCACGCTAAAATGCTCTGTACGCGTGAACATTTTTATAATAATGTTTCATACGCATCTACTAGCTGATGAGGACATTAGAAAACCTAGAAAGTAGATATCTAGACTCTTTATATATATATATCTTTATGTATATCTATATATATCTTTATATATATAATTTTAAATTAAATTTAATTTTTTATTGGCCTTATAAATTTTCTTACATCGTTGTTCATTTTTGGACAGTATTTGATTTCTCCCCTGGTTATAATTCCCACAGTTCTCCCACCGCCCAGCGCCCATGACCGTCACCATAGTCTCTTGTGCTCTGCCCTCTCATTTTGACTCCTCTTTCTCCCCTCCCCTGCTGTATGCCTCAGACCTATAGTTTGCCTGCAATATATTTTGCCTGCAAATTTTGTCTTTTTTGGGACACTTTGTTCAGTTCCCCTGTATTCCTCTTATGTGTGATACCACCTGATATTTTTCTTTTTCCTTTTGACTTATTTCACTGAGCATAATCCCTTCCAGCCCCATCCATGTTGCTGCGAAAGGCATGAGTTTATCTTTTTTGGACATACAGATTCTTAACCCATGAATAAAGGTAGACTAACCTTCCCAACAACAGCAAGAAGAAAAAGCCCGAAAAAGGAAGAAAAAAATATTTTCAACACCAAATATTTTTTGTAAAGCATTGAAGAGATGGCAAAAGTATGATGTTCTCGGGCCCAAATCTGAGTGATGGTGCAGCACAGGGAGGTCAGTGGGAAGCTGTAGCTATGTGAGACCTGAGCAGGGCCCCGCTGACGTGGTTGGTTTGGTTCAAACTAAAGAAGTGGGTCACAGGATGATGGCCTCATCGTGAGACCTAACCAGAAATACCACTTCTGCCATGGTCCTGAGGGCCAATGGACTTGGGGGAGAACTGCCTTGGGGTCAGCGGAGCAGAGGGTGGGCAGGGGTGGTGAGGGAACGATCACCCCTGAGAAGTAACACATAGCTGGTCTTAATGTGGGTTTGTGGTCCCAGCTCATGTTATTACATAGGCGCTCACAGACCAGGGCCTGATGGAGTGAAAGCAAAGGTCTCCATAGAAACACATTCCCAGCCATGTCCCAAAGAGTTGCCACAAGTAATTTCCCAAAGAAAACAAGCAGTAAAATAAACAGTAGAAAGCAGATGAAAGAGAGACAGAAAGAAAAAGAATCAATCAGACAAATCCTACTTGTTACACAAGGAAGCAAGACACCATGAGTGTGAATCATCAGGGAAAAACCCCAGAAAGTAGAAAAAGAGCCACAAAATTTCACTGTACTCATCAGACACAAGATAGAAAATAACTAGAAAGAAACTGGGAATGTCATGCAGTGAATAATAAAATACAAACAACTGCCAATCATATTTGAAGGGGGGACCAAATAGAACTTTCAGATGTGAACCTATAACTGAAACTAAAATCTCAATAAGTAATTCTAAAAGCAGATTTGACACAGCTGAAGAGATAGGAAATTCCAAAATAAGCTCAAAAAGATGTTCCACAATGTGGCACAGAGAGACTTGGGGTGGAAATTGAAAAGGCAGGTGGGATGGAAAGAAATGGAAGAACATTTCATCAGAGCTCTAAAAGGAAAGCAAAGTGAGAAGGAGCAGGGGTGGTGTTTCAAGAGATGATGAGGATTGATGTAAGACATGGACAGAAATCCAGTGAATCCTAAGCTGAAGACATAAAAAAAAAAATCCCACTGAACACATCAGAGTGTAACCACAGTGAACAATAACAACAATAACAAAGAGAAAAATCTTAAAAGAAGCCTGAGAGGAAAAACAGATCTCTTTCACAGGAATGACAAATGGGCTGACTTTTGAACAGTAACAACAATGAACCAGAAGAAAATGAAAGGATTCTATACCAGCAACAAACAAGGGCAAATGAAAGACAGAGTCAAGTAAAACAAAACTGAGACCTCCTTTGCCATCAGCCGACTCTCACTAAAGAAATTTTCTAAAGGATATATTAGACTTAAGGAAAATGATCCCAGGAGGAGATGTGAGATGCAAGGAACAATGAAAAGTAAGTGGACAAATCTAGTCAAACATTCACCACAGAAAGCAATAAAACTTAGGCGGTTAAAATATACAATTGAAACACACTGAAAGTTGGTCATTGATTTTAGCCCGTGGTATCTGAAGTAAGTAAACGAAGGAAAGTCTTAAAGTTCTCAGATGTCTAGGTATGTTCTTCACTAATGAAAGAAGAGGGATTAATGGGAGGAAAGAATGGAATATGAAAGAGAAGAAAAGATAGAATGGGAAAGGAAATATCAAAAGGTAGACCCAGGAAAATACAAAGTAAGACCATAGAAATAAATCTAATTATTTCATTAATCACAAAAAGTAGTGATCAACTAAATCTCCAGGTCAAGTGACAAAGCTGGTTAGAATGAGTTTGAAAAACCCAGTTATATGGTATTTACAAGGGACACATGCCAAATACAAGGCTATAGAAGGGTTATGTTGGAGGTATGCTGTGCACATACTAACTGCTAGAGAGAAAAAAGGTCCCTGCAGTCAGACTGGTCAATTTCATCTGGAAAAGAGAACTACCTCTAAACTTTGAGGTTCTCAGAAAAACAACCTTAGTCCTTAAATAAAAGGCAAAAGTGGACAAAACTAAAAGGAGACAAAGAAAACTTTCAGAACCATACTGCATATATAGAAAGACAGGATTGTTTCTGAATGACCTTGAAGGCATCTCAAGGTTGCCTGGCAATGAGTTAAGTGGGGCCAGAACGAAGATGTGGAAAAAAAGGAGCCTTCTTATACTGATGGTAGGAATGTCGGCCATAAAGTCAGCCTCATCAGATTTCAGATGCCTACTGTAATACAAGTCACCATCTCTGACTACAATGTAATGAGTAAACAATTCATAGCAAACTAGAAAAAAATCCATATGCTTGGAAATTAAGAAACATATTTCTCAGTAGCGAATAGGGCAGAGAAGAAATCATGAGAAAATAGAAAATACTTAGAATGGAATGATAATGAAAATAAGCATATCCAAATCTGGTGGGGGTTGGGGGGCACAACTCTCAGGGAACTAAGTAGCCTCCAACACACATTAGAGGAAAAAAAGGGAAACTTGCTGAGGGGAGAATTCATTTGAAAAAGTCAGAAGAATAGCTAAATTCATTAACTAGACAAATATTTACTGAGCACCTCCTACGGGCCACATGCTGTTCTAAGTGATTACAGCTGTGAACAAGGCCAGGTTGGGGGGCAGAGGATAGAGCATGGGGGGCTGGGGTTTTTACTGTGAGTGAGAGGGGAGCCAATGGCAGGCTTGAGCAGAGAACAGACCCAGACACCGGAACAGGCTGAAAGAGCTGGGTGGAGGGCGTGAGGGACCGTTCTAAGAATCTGGCCGAACTAAGGGCAGCAGTGGTGGAGTCAGTGTTTCTATTTCTGAGGTAAGTTTGGCAGGGCTTTCTGATGGATAGGGCACAGGGTAGGAGAGAGATGAGTCAAGGATGACTACAAAGTGTTTGGCCAGAGCCATCAGAATAAGTTGCCAGCTCCTAACACTTTGTGGTCCGCTCACGTATTAGTATGGGTTTTTGTCACCAGTATCAGGTGGTCGCTCACGTATTAATACGTGTTCATCTAGTCTCTGGTTTTTCACGCCGCGGTGGATTTATTTGGAACTATTAGGATCGTACTCGGTGTAGAAGCTTTACACATTGTTCTGGTGAAAGTGTAAGGTGTTTTATGAGAGATATTACAGTTTTTTTAATATCCAGTAGTTCAGGAGTTGTGTGTGTTTTATTGAATGCTTATACCATTTGTGCGGTGGCACAGAAAATGGCCGGCCCCAAGGGCTGGTAATTTTAAAGGGCACTGGCACACAAAGTGTTAAGATAGGGATGGCAAGTTCACCTCAGAATGTGCTGAGTTGGAGAGGCCTATGCGCTAGCTGACAGGCAGCTGAATGCCTGAGTCCAGAATTCAGGGGAGAGGGCCTGCTCAGAGACATATGTTTGGGCTCATGAAGAGGATATTTAAATCCAGGAGCTTGGATGGAGTGTGGCTGGAGAGAAGGGCTCAAGCCTGAACCCCAGACTCTTCCAACACCACGAGGCTGAGAGGAGGAGCAGGAACCAGCAAAGGGGGCTGAGAAGTGGCCTGGTCAGTGGCAGGGTGCGCTATGCTGGAAACAAAGGGGGAGATGTTAAAGAGGGTGAAAATGATTCCAGAAGTGGAAACCTGATGGCTTGTATGACTATGAAGAGTTGCACTTGTATGGCCTCCAAACACATTCAAACACAACCTCGACAACATTTGATTCCACCAGCTGGGCAAGCAAGTCAGCTAATTTCAAGTTGGGCAAGGATATGGGAATGTGCTTGGTTGCTGAGAGTGTCCTGTGTGGCCATTTTAGAGCGAGCCCAGCAGTACTGAGCAAGAGGTGAATGTAAGCCCCGAAGATGTGCTAAATGTAAGATGTTCCAGGAGAGCCCATGGAGTGTGGGAGGGGATGTTCATTTCAGCAGAGTGCTGGAAGCAGTGAAGTTCCCCCTCAGTGAGGCTGGGGGAGAAAAATTTGGTGGAAACATAAGGTAGAATGTAGTTTGTATCAGAAACATGACCAGATGTAAATCCAGCAACATGAATGCAAATACATCCTTAAAAATACTACACAGAATTAGCTCTCAGGCAAAATCATTTAGGAGAAGCACACAAAACAAGACCACATACCAATTCTCCTAAGGACATATATTCAACTCATTAGACTTGGTTTCTCTGGGAGAGATAGGAATGTGAATGGAATGAGGGGCTAAAAGAGAAAAATAAATCAAGCAAGGGTATGGTATGAACTTGAATATGATTAACCAACTCTGTGCACCTGAAAGTCCCATTCCCCCTGCCCCAAAGTTTCTCCTCTTGCCTAAATCCAATCAGACTTAAAGTTTGAAGGATATGTGCTGAGGGCTTAAGGCAGTTACATTCTGAGTATAAGATAGTTGTGACAACTGTAAATCGTCTCCAATATGTACACTTCTCTTGTTACATAATAACACATTTCCAAACCTCCTCTGTGGGTGGGTACATTTATATGCTTAACTTTCAACCAGTGTTGTATGGGACTTCTGGGAGGGCTGTTAAAAGGGAGGAGCCATGTGCCATTTTATCCTCCTTTACTGACTTAGAAGGTGAACATGATGGCTGGTGCTGACAGCCATCTGGGACCATGAGGCAACTTGAAGGCTGGAAGCCATATGTCTCGAAAGATAGAACTGGTATCCTGATGAGTCACGAAACTGTTCTATCAGATTTCGATAATCCATATCCAGCCTCCTATTACATATAACAAGAACATATATCTATCTTGTTTAAAACAGTTACTTTGGATTTTTCTATTATTTGGAGCCAACTACCTAAGCTACAAGGTGGTTCTAAATAGGTAACAGATTGGAAAGAATTTCATTTTTACCTAATCTGCCATTTCTTAGAAGAAAGGTTTCCTGAAGATCCTTTTAAAAATGCCCCCCTGTGTTTTTCAACAATTTAGTGTCTTTCATCTATTTAGTTTCTATTAAGATTCATTTTAATTTTTAGGATTTTTTTCAGTGACAGAAGAATCACATGAAATAAAGTTTAAAGTGATCTGGACTAGATCTTGAGGTGAAGCAGAGACTGGGCAAAGGGCCCAGAAGGTTTCAGTGCAGAGCTGGTGATACCTTGTTATCCCCACTTTAGTTGGATACGTACGTTAAATGGATGGCTGCATCCCAGGGGCAGGGGACTTTGCTGCTGGGGAGCTGCCAATCAGTGCGATAATGTATCAGGGCTCTAAGGCAGCACTTACATTAATTGTATTATTTAGCACAGTAACCTGATGAACAGACAGACTTGGAGGATGAGGGGTAATCTGGAGGATGGAACAGCTCCCCATTGAATGGGAGGTAGACTTGACTAATTGGTGAATTTTCTTCCTCTTAATTTTCTATCTTTTGATTTCTTTGCATTTATTAAGGCCTTTCCTTTGCTTAGGAAAACAGGTTGGGGAACCTTAGGGAAGCATATTTCATTAGCATTAGTGATGGTGGGTGCTCTTGCTAGGCCAAGGAAGCATCTGGAATTAAAATGCTTGAAATTACTCACTGAACCATTGTCCTAAGTACCAGGCTCATTAATGCTCTTTGCTGCAAACAAAACTCTCCCTTTCTAGGGTGACACTTTGGGATCTCTTTTGGCTTAGCAATTCATACCCTTGCAGATGTGGTTTTATTTAAAAAAATACCTCATCTGTTTCATTGTTACCAAAGAAATACAGCCCACTGTAGCATGCTAAAATTCAGACAAGTAAAAGCAAAACAAAAACCAAAGCAAAAATATCAATAATTCCATCTCTCTGAGGATAGCCATTGGTGTATACCTTTTTATACCTCCTTCTAAACAGTGTGGTATGTATATATAGGAGTTTTAGCTATAAAGGCTGCAAAATAAACTTCAACAATAATAAAAGCAATAATTGATAAAAAAGCAAAGCCTAGTAGACTTGATTGGTATAACCGAAGTCTTATTCTTGATGAAGAATACCAGGTAGCTCTTTGTTGGTCTCATTTGGGGAAAGAAGCAAAAAACACACAAATGGACAACATTTGAGATAAGAACAGGGACATAAGTAGACCGATAGAGGCGATTAAAAATCAGTGTTTGTAAATGTCTAAGAATACCACCACAATGCTTCTTGGAAGATGCATGTGGAAGCAGTCGAAGCAGTGAGGAATCCCCCCATTTAATTTGGGCACATCTAAATGAAGGTCCCAGGGTGACCCTGGGCAGGTGAGTGACGCTCAGGGAAGGTGGGAGCCACAGGGGGGAGGCCACGTGTGAGGGACAGTTCAGCCATGTTGAGTAGGTTGTTCATGAGCAATTATATGTATCTGTGTGCTCTTTAAGCTCACGTGGTATTACACCAACAGCCCACCTTCAACACTCTAACAAGTCTCACATTCTTCAGTAGCAAAGAAATTACAGATCAAACTCCTGAATCATTTGTAGCCATTTTTTTTATTCCAAACATGTATTTTTGTAAACCTGCATTTCCCAAACAGTGCAAGTGAATTAGAAGTGACTGCATAGACTAATACATGTGACGTTGTGAGGAGGAACACCCCCTCCCACCAAAACTCCTCCACAGAAATGTACAGGATGCATCAGCCGGGTTCTGGAAGTGAAGTTAGCGTGGGTGCCTGCCATGCAATTAATCACTCTTAAAGCTTTTTAAACTCACTCTGCCAATCACACCGTGCACATTAGAATTTTAAAAAGACCTTAACAAAATCTAGATTATTGTGCTACAAAACTTTGCACCATGTGGGAAATTTTCTCTTTATCCCTTCACATGCTGAAAATCAGAAGATATTGTAGAAGGTTCATTTTGGCCTTCCCGGCTCCATCGCCTCCCTTCAGCCATTCTTCCAGAAAATATTCTCCAAGGTATATATTATTGCTCTATATAGCAAAACAAAACACAACTAAAACCCTGCATACTGGAGTATTTCTGAAAGGAGACTCATTTTCTGCTCTTGTCTGCTAAAGGGGCATCTCCCCCAAACGACAATGCTTACAGTGCCTCTAAATTTTGAGAAGCTGGAATCAGGTGTCCATTTCACCAGGTATCCATTTCACATGTAACTGAGGCCGAACTGTGTTCTCCTGGCCGTAAGGCTGTATCCAAAAATAATAATAACCTTTAAAAAAATCACTCTGCTGGGGTCCAACAGGTAGCATGCAGCACACATATCACTGAGGGGTGGGGGTTGAAGGGGGGCCTATTCCACTTCCACATTGAAAACAGGTCCCAGGTATTTCCTGGCTGGCTGTTTTTCACCTCCTTGCCTTTGGCTCAAGGACTATAGCCCATATACGACTTGATGGAGGACTGTCTATTGGAGCTTCTACAAAGTTTACCAAACTTCAGAATACTCCAGGTGATGCAAATGGAATTTTCTTGAAGAGCCCATGGAAAGCCTGGTGATCCCAGCAGGAAGTGGCTCTGGATGTGCGGCTCTCAAGCCCATGGGGCCCCTACACTCACCCCCTCTTAGCAGTGTCCCCTTGAGCCTAGATGTCACGGCCCTTTCTTTGCTACAAGCCCAGGGCTCACTCATAGAGGATGTGGCAGACTCACCGAGTCCCATGTAAACTGAGTATAAGCAAATCATGTTGAAAAAGGAGCATTATTTTACTCTATAAAAGTCCCTTTTTCATATTTAAAAAGCACCTCAGTCCTTCTGACCGTTGGTTAAAACCACAGTGAATACACAACTTAAAGCTGAAGCGGATAGAAATAATGCTGTGCAGAATATCTTACAGGATTCCACAGTGACCCGTGGAAGCAGAAGGGTGTGATTGGAATGCACTGTGGAACTGCAAAAGAATATTCTGAGAAGTAACCCCAACACCCTGTCTGCTTCCCCTGAAAGCCTATTGAAGGCTTCTGAACTGGGAGAGTTGCTGACCTGCCAGCACGCTAACGATGTGCTCATCTTCTTTCTCCATCACTGTGCTGAATGGCTGATCCCCTCGTCCCTGTAGCCCTCCTGCCACTTCAGCGTGATCAGACAGCAGAGGCATCATCCCTCCCCAAACAGGTTCCTGGAGGGGTTGCCAGTATTTGCTCCCAGTGAGGCCAAGTAAAAACTGCCTTGTAAAGCTAGTGATCTCCCGGCTGAGCAACTTCGCCATGCAGATCCGCCATTACGAATCAACAAGAGGCAAACGGATCCTGGCTCTAACTGCTCACGGGAACCGGTTCTGCCAGAATGAAGCTTTCCCTCGTGTCACCTCACATCTGCATCCCTTGCAGGAGGTTGGTCAGTGGCTGTATGTGCATTTAGTCAAAGCTGCTGGTAGAGCTGTCCCAGGTCTACCACCTAAGATTGCTAACTGATGGGTCAAATGACAACGTGACAAGGTGAACAAGAGTCCAACAAAGAAGAGTTGCCAATGGGGTCTCAGAAAAGAACCCACACTCCCCCGGCAAAATGTGCCTATGGCTTTCTCTGGGGAACCTCCAGCACCTAGCACCAAGCCCAACGCACAGCAGGGGACCCATAAACATGTCAAAAGAGTGACTAGAATCTACTCAAGACTGCTTTGATTACTTGTGATAAAACTCATAGGAAAACTCCGAATAAGAACTGGTTTCTCTGCTGAACCTGCATCTGGGCCTCTGGCCCTCAATCTAAGGTCAACCCAGTTCATGCCATTGACCCTTTGTTTCTTTTGTCTGTTCCTGTGTTCACAGGAAGGGAGGTAAGAGACAGTCACTATCTTCCTGTACCAGTCAATTCCCTAGTAAGAAGCCAAAGACACACACATCCCAGGCCAGCTTTGCGACTGCCCAGCACCCTTGAAATTCTTCCAAAACTTTAGATCTGCCTGCAAGTATTATTCAAGTACGTGTAAAAACACCTGTCTTCCATGAAGTTGAGTTCTGTGTCTTGTCAAAAATTTTCACAGCCCGCCCCCACCCCCAACCCAACTTGTTAGCTTCCAGTAAACAGGAAAGATTCTTGGCCCTACTTTTCTTTGTTCCCATTTGATATCATCTATATGTACCTGGGATTTGAACAGGCTGTGATCAGCCATTTAGAACTCTGCCAGATTCTGCTCTTGGCCATTTTTTCCCCACTCTTTCCAGCTGGTTGTCTAGCAGTGGTAAAGGCAGCCAGAGCTGCAAACAGTTATTGAGTGTCCTCTCTAAGGGCCAGGTGCAGTGCTGAGCATGCTACATCCATCAGCTCATTGCCCTTTTAGAAAATCCCACTGCTGTGGAAACTGGGCAGCCCTGTTCGTTAGATAAGAAACACCATCAAATCGAGAGCTTGGTACTCAGACCGTAACTCAGCATTCACACATGCACACAGGGGAGGATGTCAATTCTGTGCCCAGATCCCTTTGCGTCATTTCTCTATGCCCCCCTCCAGGCTGGGGGTGCACCTGCCATTCTCCTTTAGAGGACGCTCCTCCACTATGGGAACTGTTCAGCCAGCAGGAAGTAAGAGCAGAAAGCTTACCTCTCCTCTGGGGGCAAGAATGTGACCACACATCTCCCTGGCTTCAGGTTAGAACGACTCCAAGGCATAACTTAGCCCTCAGCACTTCCTTGCAGGACAAGCTGAAGCTACCCTCAATGCACCCTTACCTGACTTCCCCCCTTTCCCTGTCCTGCACCTCACTGGTGGCACCTGGAAACACTTCCTTATTAAGTTACTTGCATGCAAATCCTTGTCTCAGAGTCTGCTTCTTAGGAACCTTACCTAAGACACTACTTTAAGAGAATCAGAAGGAATCTGTCATTGCTAGTAGCTGGGACAGCAAGAGTGATAAGGGAAATGGAGGCCTCCAAGTTCAAATGACCATGAAACGGCAACATGTCACGGCATTCAGACACGTCTTTGCTAGTGGGCACTGATTTAGTCCTTGTGGTGTGCGCACTCTGATGCATGATGTCCAGGATGAGATCGCATTTTGAGGTTTACCAGATGACCCGGTGGCACTGCTCCCAGTCTTCACCTATTAATCCAAGTGGAAGCAGCAGAGATGCCTGCTATATGCGGGTGTTGCAGAACAGATTTGTTGCTATGATGCATGTTTTTCTGTCCACATTTCTGTTGGGAATCTTCCACTGAAAGGGACTTATGAAAAAACATACAGTTCTTTAGTACGTGATTTCAAATTCAACTCCAGGCAATAAAGATGTGAAACATCTCAGAGGTCTTGCCATACCCCCAGTTTCTATGAAGCCCTGCCAGCTGGGTGGTCTGATGACAAATGGTTCCTTGGGATTATTTCATCCACAAGTCTTTTTGAACAGCAAGTTCCAAAGTACAGTAAGATATTTTTCTTTAAAAATTTGTATGAATGTACATGTATTTCCAAGGTTCCAGGCCAGATATCAGTGCTTGAGTGAATTATATAACTATTTAATAGAAATAATAAAGCATTGATACAAATATAAAGACATGATCAGTATAAAAGGCTTATATTTATAAAAATACTTTTAGGTAACAGTTTTCCCCTGAGGGTTGACCATGCATGTTGCATCCATAAATATTGCTTGGCTCTGTAGTTTGCTTTCCAAAGTTCAGAGTTCATCTTGAAAAGGAAGTGGAGGTGGCCCGAGGCAGGGGACCTGGCCAGAGCGGCTGCCTCAGGTGGGCACCTGGGCGTGAGGAGATGAGGAAGAGAACAGCATCAGTGGGGCCTCCGAAAAATCTGGAGAAGATTCTTTCTTCCAAATATGGAAGATACAAAGATCAAGGACAACAGGCGAACGTTTAGGTCTCGAGACTGGCGTGGCGGTCACTGGTTTTTCTGGGCCCAGTCCCAACTGTCTTCGTTCTCTTTCCGGTTTTTCTCAGCTTCTATAATTTCTTTGTACCTTCGGCGAAAGAAGCCCAACTGAAAGGCAGAGAGAGAGGAGAAGTGGGTTAGACAAGCTGGAGTCGGGCATTTTTTATCCCAGGGCAGCCTGGCCCACAAGGAGTGTGGCTCACACTCAAAGCGACAGGAGAAAATACCTCGGCACAGACCGATTTAGAAAAAGCATTACGTGGAGCCACTTTTGAATACGCATGGACCTCCTGCAGGCTCCCTTATAAAAACTTGTTCCTTGTAACGTGCTTCCGGGAGAGTGTTTCCCAAGCTGTGTACTGGGGAATATTAGTAACTGAGAATTATTCAAAGGAGTTTGGGAATGAAAAAGGTTTCACAGAAGTTTGGGAAACACTGCATTCATTCTTTCTTTAAGAGACTCACAGCACAGAGTAGTGAATGAGGTGAGAGACCGAGGGACCTGACGCTTCTGGAACTTAGTCGGCTTTTGATAGATCTATGACTATCCTGAGAGATATTAGCCATTGTGGAATGATTTGATAATTGCGATCACATAATAGGCTTTCTCAGTGTCTGCAGCCTGCATTTGCCTTGTTGTCTGAGGATCCTCTGAGTGCTGTCAGCCCAAGCTGCAGGGCGCCTGACCCACTGTGTGGACTTCCTAGGACTGTCTCCTCCCGATCCAGGATGGCAGTTTCCTTGATCCTAGCTCTGAAATGACCATTCCTTCTGATGTCATGTGGCTTTTCACACACAGAAAACCAGTCTAGCTTTTTCACACAGTCATCGCAGACAGGACACTGAATGCATTGGTGGTTGCTCAAAGCTGTCCTTACCTCCTGGGCCTGGCGAGACCCGGCATCTGTCACCAGACACCCCTCTCTACATCTGCCTATAAATATGGCCGCCTGGAGGGGGTGGACACGTACTCCAGCTCCTTCTCTCCTTGGATGTGACAAGCCTGGGGTGCACCTGGTACGAGCTTTCCCAGAGGCACTTGCGTACAGTGTGGACTGTCTGATAACACATCCTTTATTGGCTTCCTTCTCTTCCCTGTCTTGCTTCCTGCTCCTCTATCAATATTGGCTGTCACCACCTCCTCCCAAAGTGACTTGCCTTCCAATGCTCACTTCCATTCCTTGAATAAGGAACTTCAAACAGACACACACATTTGGTCTGCTGCCACAGCAGGTTTGCGGTCCCACTGGTTCTTAGTTAGACCTCCCAGAGTTGTACTGGAATATACACAAGACTAGCAGTCTCTGTCGCCTGCTGCCCACAGCAAATGCTGCCCAGGTTGGTCACTGAGCTAACCCAGTTCTCACCGGCACAATATAACTTCTGTGTTATCTGTGTCTTTGTCTTCACGCTCCTTCACCCTGGTGGTCAAGAGCTCCCCTAAAGAAGGGGAAGCAGGTAAGGGGGTCAGAATTGCCTTGCTGCATCTTGCCACCTCTTAAATGGGGGCATACTGGCCTAGCCAGAGATGAGGACTGTCCAGTGAGCTGCCAGGAGACACCCACCCACATTGCCAAGGAGACCTTGAGCATTCATTTTGAGTGGAGTCAGCAAAGCCAATGCAGCCTATGACTGGGAAGGAGTAGTGACTTTCTTAACACTTCTTGTGCTGGCTATTTTCTGTGCCACCGCATGAATGGTATAAGCATTCAATAAAACACACACAGCTCCTGAACTACTGGATATATTTTAATGAAATTTTAAATGCATAGAGATTAAAGCTTCTAGACTGAGTACGATCAAAGAAATAGCTCCTCATAGTTCCAAAAAAATCCACCGTGGCGTGAAAAACCAGAGACTAGATGAACACACGAATACGTGAATACGTGAGCGGAGCAAAAAGTGTTAAAACCATCAGCAAGGGCTGCAAGCTCTCAGCAGCAATCCCTGTGGCCAGTTCCATAGGCAACCACTGAGTTACTAGTGTTTGCAGCTCTGGAGGCTTCTTCTCAGCACAAGACCACTTTCTGACCCCTGAGTTTCTCTCCTCAAACGCTACCACTCTCTGCTCTCTGCAAGGGATGTGGAAAGAGGGCTTGACCTGAGTGTTCTGGATAATTAGCAAGAGGTCGTTGTGGCCCTCAGAGTATAGTCACAGAAGTCCAGGAAAGCAATCTAAGACTTAATGGATATGTCTGAGAAGCTACTGCTTGAACGTCAACCTTTAAAGAATGTGTGGTTGACTGTGTAAATATGACCTTGTGTGCTCATTTCATAAGCTGATTGCAGTGTGGAAAGAAGATTCTTTAGCAGACAACACTGTTGATGGTGTGACATTTCAGTAATTCCAGGTTACTCATTCTTAATTCCAGAGAAGTAAGAGGTGTTTCCGGCGACATTAATCAAGCAAAATTTAGTGGCTGTTCCTTTATTAGCTTTGTCCAGGACTCCCTGAAGCAGGATTTGGGCTTTTAGTCTGGAGTACTCAGCATCTCATCTCACTTGGTACCAGTGACAAATTGCAAAAAATGCCCGTAAGCCTTCATTCTCCCTGTATCCAAACCCTTTACAATGTGGCCTTGGAGCAATTCCCAGCAGGTGGTGGAATCTATTTCCCATGCCCGAATCTGCACTGTGACTTGCTTTGAAAATTGAACACCATGGAGGTGATGCTATGAAAAGTTCTTTCCTCTCAAGTGGGGTGGTGCCAGCATTAAGCCTGAAAATCCCTCCCCATGCCCACCCCCACCCCGGACCTGGCCACAGTGCCTGGAGACAGCCTCACAAACTATCGCCATTCCATCAGAGCGGGGTCTCAGGAGCCCTGTTCCCAACACAACCTGGGTGTTGTGTATTGGCTGGGAAGCTGGGCTACCACAGTTTGTCCTTCTTTGGGGCCCCAAGACCATTTCTTAGAACACAATCCACTCTCGTGACTAGGGAGTGCTCGGAACAGCAGAGTAGGCAGCGCATTGCACATGAGAGGGCCATGCCACTCACAGCCCAGATAAGGTAAGTACACAAATTTATTATGACTAGCTCCAGCAGATGGCGGTACAGTGTTCCTTTCTAACAAAATCAGCTGCTTTTTCTGAATTTTCTGACAGATGGAAGTAAAGTTTCCGGTGGAAGGGGCATAGGGCCATTTACTAATTTGCCAGAGGTGCCACATGGTCTCCCTGTGACCATGTCAAATTGATACATTGTTTCTTACATGATTAAACCAACTATTTCAGAAAAGGAGAATATCACCTTTGTGCTTTTGTTTAGAGAGTCTGGTTTTCGCTTCTGATAAAGAACCCACAGCCCAGGGCTGAGCTGACCAAACCTTGTGCTTTTGCCTGGTCACCCAGACACACGCGTCCTGCCAGCCCTGCCTGGTGCACTGGGCCTGCTCAGGGCTGTACAGAAGAGACGTGCCTCAGGGAGCCCCGCGTCCTGATGAGAGCTCACGTGCCAACTAACTAGTCCGGGCCATGTTCTGCCTCAAAACCCTGCCGTCTTTCTCTCAAGGGACCAATGACATTCTCAGACTGTCCCCAGCCCTGACATACAGTCACTGCTTTTCCTGTCGGGCCCTAAGCAGACGCGGGACTATAGTCCATGGGGCACCCAGCTCCAGGGCTCCACAAGGCACAGAGTCCTAGCTCCAATGTCAATTGTTTACAAAGAGTTTTTGGAAGACTGAACTTTCAATTTTTATGGTAAAGTCTATTACTTCACTATAAAAGTATATTAAAAAGTAAATTAAAAATATATTATGAAGGCTAAAGAATGACAATATTCTATAAATTCAGATCACTCCAGACTTCAGACAGGTCTCCCCGGCAGCAGCCCCGCCGTGGCACACACCCTCACTCATTAGCATTCACAGCTACTGTGGGAAGCGCTGGGCGAGCTTAATTTTGCTGCCAGCTGAGCCCACGCTGAGGGTGCTGGGAAACGCTCAGTGATGAGTTCAGCTGTATCCTCAGCAGCTCCACACTCAATTCCAAACCAATGGAGTCAATGTTTTCCTGCACTTTTGCTGGAACCTTCCAGGGCTTGCTTTGCCACTTGAAGGGCAAAAGGTCCTGTTTGTAACTATTCTGTCTGTAGCAGAGGAAACACTCATGGAAGTTCTAGAGGAGGAGAGACTCCCGCCAAGCTCTGCTCAGCTGCAAGCCAGGGGAGCAGTGTGCCTTTGGCTTTGTGTCTGTGCTGGTCCTGACCGGGCCTGCAGCCCTGAAGAGCAGTTCCTTGAACCCTCCTGATAGACTCACACAACTGTCTGATATGAACTTTCACCAAAAAGCTGCCAGAAAACTCCTAGGGAAACAGCAGATCTCCCCCAAATAGCCCTAATTAGGGAGGAGTTGCAAAGGCATGGGAACTAGGAGGAACTAAGGCCTGGCCAAGTTTTGAGGTCTATGGTCCTGCTGCACCAGCATTCTTCCCAGCTCATGACTCCATGGGGTCTTTGCCTTTGCAAGCACCCCATCTCCTACTCCCTGGCCTTTGGGTTGCCTCCGATCAGCCATGCCAAGGACCTTGGACAAACTCCTTCTTTGGATTAATTCAGGGTCTCATGTTTATGGATCTCTTCAACGACGTGACTATTTATATAGCATGTCTCTGTCTGGGGATGTCGACAGCACAACATCAGCCCAATATTTACTTGCAAACATAAATAAGCTCCCACTGAGTCTGGCACATGGCTTTAATTGCAACAGCGAGAAAGATGTCGCTGTGTGCATGCACACGCGCCTGTGCCGGGCACTTGCTGTCTCTTGGAGCTCTCCTCCAGAGGGCCGAGCTCAGAGCCTGGTTGGAGGGAAGGCGATAACCTCAATGACCCCTGGAGGGGCTGCCAAATCTTACACATTCTCTGAGCCATTTCGCAGATTTATTTTTCTAAGACTTTCTGCTTGAGGTCAGAGTAATGCTCACAAATGAAAACCAGGAGCCCAAAGCCAGCGCTGAAGCAACAGGCTTCTGGAACAGACCCAGCTGACGGAGGTGCAAGCGGGCAGCAGACACGCGGCACCCTGGCTCTTCATCACCTGAGAAAGGAAAGAGCTGGCAGGGCCCGGGCCTTCAGAGAAGGGGCCTTGCAGGCTGCCAGGCAGGGGCAGTGGCCCTGCGCTTTGCTCCAGGCCCTCTCGGCTTCCACCAGGGGTGAACGGGGAGACAGTAGGGCTCCTAGGTGGAAGGCAGTAGGGGAGGACATAGAGGTTTTCTCCATCATTGAGAGGTGGCCTGTGTGTTTTGGCAAACTGTACAAGGCAAGGGGAGAGAAGTGAGGAGGGAGTGGAAGGAGACTGGGGGAGAAAAGCCTGGGGCCCTGAAAGAGGCTTTTTTTTCTCAAGGAAAAACTTGCCAGCATCTTCTCTCTCTTACCCCAAACACTGGATTCAAAGGCTGGCTTAAGGGATGGAGGGCACTTTTTAAAGATGAAAGTCACATGGGAAGTGGCAATCGCCACTGGACCTCTGATAGTGGACCTTTCTCCTCATAACCAGCCTTTCTGATTGTCTTGCAGAGACAGTGGGCGCAGGCCCAGGCAGCTTCAACCCCAGGCAGGAGCTAAAGGAAAGCGAGGGGACTCATTAGGATTTCTCTCCCCTAAAAGAGTTTCAGATTTCAAAGTTTTCTCCTGCATGGTGGTTTGGCAGGCTACTGTAATCCTCACACATAAAGTTTAAATTATGGCTCCCAGTGTCTGCTAACATCCCGGCTTTGGGAAAGCTGATTAGGATCCATTTCAGTATGAAGAAGGGTCTGGTTAGCTCGGGGCCCTCATTGTGGATTTTGCACTGGAGCCAAGGCCTGCTGCCGCCAAGCATGAGGGAGGGCCTGCGGTGCCGTCGGGGTCGGGGCCGAGCGAGGAGGCAGCTGAGCGCCAGGCAGGGAGCAGAGTTTGTGCAGGAAAAGGCTTCTGCTGACCCTAAAGGGGTTTCTAGTTTAGATTAGCAGCGGATGGCGGGGGTGTTAGCGCGGCCACAGTGACCGGTGATGTGGGGCTGGTGACACAGGCGCCCCCATCTGACCAAGTCCTCACCCCTCAGGGTGTCTTGGCTCAGCCACTGCCTCTGCTTTCCCCAGAGGCCTTCAGCACAGCGAGGGCCCTGACGTTTCCCTCTGGCCTGCTCCCCCAGGCCTGCCCCCAGCACTCTGCTGAATGAAGGCGTGCGCCATCTTGCAAGCGTAAAGCGTGCTCACCCAAGGCCCGGGGACAGCAAGAACGCACCGGCACAGCCAGCTGCTCCATTCCATGTTCAGCACCATGTCATGGTTTAGGTCAATATAACAAATATTTAGGTCAATATGACAAATACAATCGTTTTTGGCTCGTGAGCTCCAGATAGGGACAAGCAGCCACCGTAGCAAAGTGGAGCTACTCTAAAGGCGACGCCAAGATAGGCAGCTCCAGAAGGGGCAGAGGCTGCCTGTTGCCACCTGTCTTTAGAGGCCCCAGGTGAAGTGTCTCCTGGGCAGCAGTGACCACCGGGTGCCACTTGGTGGCCTCCCCTTTGAAAGGAATGGAGGGATTATAAGAACTATGATCAGCCATGAAGTCATAAACGATCAAGACTTCCCCACATTAGTCAAGTGTTAGGCTGGACTTCAGGTCCATTAATCAACAGATTTCTGTGCACTGGACTGTCCCTGAGACACTGGTTCTCTCTTCACTACACCCAATGCATCATTCTGAGGACACAGGCACGGGAATCAGAGCTGACAAGTCTGAAGTTGAAGCTTTAGAAATACGTGGTTTTCAAAATAATCCGGCGTTTCATTTGTCCTTTCCAACTGCCTAGGAAGGTATCACATTTAGTGAGCTGGGTGAGTCTGATTCTCTCCCTGCCAGCTCCAGCAGTGGGCATTTGATCTGAGCTAAGCCATGCTGCGACATACTGAGGCGTTCAAGGGCAGGGCAGTGGCACAATAAAGTCTTTGAAGACTTTTCTTCTACCTCTCTAGTGACGGCAAGGCCTCGTCTGGGTCCCGGCCCGTGACGGCCACAGCCGGCCCTCTCGCCCAGCCCGTGGCAGACACAGAGGCCTCCTGTCCTGGGTCCTGGCTCTTTGGTTCACACACGGTTGGGTGACCTCAGGGTCTTGGCTACCCCATGACAGTCACCTCTGCAATCACATTCTTTAAACAAACACAACCAACGCAAAGCTAAGCAGATGACAGGGAAAAGGACGACATGTGCACAGGAGATAGGACCCCTGAGCAGCAGAGCCAGGTGGGGTGGCCAGAGGAAGGGCTTAGGTGCCCTGGGTGGGGGTGGGTTGCCATGCTCTCATCCTCTGTTCCTGTCAGCCTCACAGACAAGCCGTGGAGGATGGTGTGCCCTCTCCTGTCAAAAGTCCTTGCAGAAGGAAGTCACACAAGCACACACACGCACACACATGCACACACACACACATGCACGCACACAACCCCACAGCCTTTACTGTATTTTCAGATCCCAAACACTGAGCTGGTGTTCTTCTCCACCCACAGACCAGAGGCTGTCCGGGCAGGAAGCAGAAGGGAGAGCTAGAAATCTATCTGGCTGTGTAGATTAAACAAACAAAAAAAAGGGCAATTTTTTTTTAAAGGTAATATCTACTGTTGGCAAATATACAAGAACATGGTCACTTTTGATAAACTGCTCATGGGAGGGGGAATGGGGAGGGCATTTCTAGAGGGCACCATGTAGCATGTAATAAAATACGCACTTAAATATACATTTCAGGAGTTTAATCTTAAGGATATAATGAAAGATTCATGCAAATACTTGGCTTTAAGGATGTTCACTGCAGCACTATCAAGAGAAGCGTGAAGCCCAGCGTCACCTAAGTTCTAGCGCCTGGGGACAGGCTGAGGCCATTGTGGACACCTGTAGCCTCAGAGCTGGAAACAGGCTTGGCTTGATCTCAGAAAATTAAGATGCAAAATAGCAGCCTGGAAATCTGGAAGATAAACTGATTTTCAATGAATATGCTCAATAATTTTTTTCTCCCACGCCAGACATTTTTTCAGTTGAAGCACTTCAGATCTGAAAGCAACCAGTGCAACAGTCAATGCGGGAAATGCACAATAAGCACACACTATTTGTCCTGTGTCTTTAGACTTCTTGGACCCTCTGAGACATATTTACTCGAATTTTTCCAGCTCGTTGAACTCACTGCTTTAAATTTAGAGATAACCAACTATATTACCGGAAACTATAACATACGATGCAAAAACACAGCGATGTTATGAGGACGCCTGGTCCGTGGGGATGAAGCAGGACAAAAGGTCAAGTGGTGGAGGGGGTGTGCTCACCGGGGTGATTTCTGGGACGTGGATTCCTGAGCGCCTTGCAGCTTCGTTCTCTTAGTGGTGTGTCACTACTTATGATCAGTAAGCAGACATTATTTCGTAATCCCAAAGAAACCATTTGGATTTAAAGCATCCATTCAAACAATGCCAGAAGCCTGGAGCTCTAGGAACGCAGGGCTTTGGGGGTCAGAAAGGTCCAGTAATGGTCCCTGGTCTGTCATAGGAGCTGGGGACACAGTGGAGCAGCACAGACCTGGATCCCACCCCTCTAGAACACCGCTGTCCAGTGGCCAAGACAGATTCGTCTGACAATGACCCTGCACCACGACTGACCAATACTGGCTCTGGAGTACAGAGGGCCCCCCAGACTCCTGGGAAGACAGCATGAGCCAAAGAAACCACCCTCAATTTGGGGTGAGGACACCCTTTTCTCCTGAGACAGTGACAAGAGGCAAGGCACACGTGATGAGCAGATGTCCCCTGAGGAAGGAGGCAGGGGTCACCTACAAATGGGCCACCGAGAGGCTGGGAGCACGGCCAGTGAAGCCACCCAGGTGGCGCCCTGGCTGGTGGCCCATCTCAGGCACCAGCCTCCTGGGCACAGTCTCCTCTTCCGCTTGGGGAAAGAACAGAGTTTCCCTGTAGTTCCTTTGCTGTATTTTCTTCAAGTACAAGTAAATCACCCCAGTCCCAGCAGTCGCCCCTCAAGCACCTGTTTTGGGGTTAGGCTCCCACCACCCTATGTCAGGACTGGGGTCATACTCTTCGGGACGCGAAGAGGGGAGTGACACTTTTGTTTCCTCTAATGCAACTCAGTCTGCAACCATGAATGGCCTCGAGATGAGCCTGAATTTCATTAGCTGCTGAGAGGAACTCTCTGCTGTACCTGTGCCACGAAGGAAGTTCCAGCGGGAAGCTCTTCTCGGGGGAGCTCACCCTGCTGAGGCGGAGAGCCGTGCTGTGGGGGACCCACGGACCTGCTCTCACAGACTCACCTTCCAGAGCAGCACAGCCAGCAGCAGGAAGATGAGGATTCCCACCAGCAGGCTGATGGCGATGATCCAGCCCACGACGTAGCCGCGGGGCTCCAGGCTGTGCAAGGCCTCGAAGACCACCTAGGAGGCAAAGCCAGAGTGAAACAGTTTCCCAGGCGGAAGTGTCCGTACGTGACAGAGCTCACCTGGGCCTAACATACGAGCCAATGAAAGAGATGTGTTCAAACTCTTTAGTTTTTCCTAAAATATGGACTCTGTCTGATATTTTCCTGGATGAGATGGATAGATTTTTTCACTCGGACCTGAAAAGGCACTTGACATCCAAGCCCCAGTTCTGAAAAGGGTTGTAATGATATGCTTGATTTAAATATCCTACAGTGAACAGAATTTGGTGAAAAACTTAAAGGATACACTATGTTCTCGGTTCACAGCAGATCAAGTCTCCCTTTAATGAAGGTCTGTCACAAGGAGGACGTGCCCGCCACATAAGACAGTGCTTCTGCTCCTGGGTTTGGCTCCACATGTGACTTAGTGATTGGCAGATGAGTGCTGGTGCTTCATAGACGGTGGACTCCATGGGGTGGAGGCACGGTCTGCCAGGGGAAGCATGGCATGCCTATCACACTGGCACCACTCCCTTGAGGAGCTGTGCTCTGCTTTCCAACTAGAGCCATATGCAACTGCAGCCCATGTCTTGGTGAGGCCAATTTTCACAACTTTGAAAAACATTTTAGGGGGAGGATGGGAGAGGGAGAGGGAGAGGGAGAGGGAGAGGGAGAGGTAAGAAGAAAGAGGAAAGGAGACACCATGGACTGTGATGGTGGACTATGGGTGACTTGGTGGTGGTTGCACTATGGTGGTGATATCTGATGGGGGTATCCAAGTACTACTCAATTAAAAAGAAATAGATTAATTAAAAGGCATATATTGAGCAAATGTGTAAGATGCAGACTCTTTGGTCTGAGGTTAAACTGACCTTGTATTTTAAAGGCTTTTATTATTTTTTTAAATTGAAGTAAGACTGCAGTAGAACATTATACAAATTCAGGTGTGCATTAGTAAAAATCACCTTGTCTATGTACTACCTTAAGTTTTTTCAACTTTTGCAGAAACTCAATGAGTTTTGAAGCTGGTTCACAGAAGCTCACAAGAGCCAACTGTACACGTATCTTCCCAGCCCTACATCTACTGTCATTGCAATGGAAATTTGAAATGGGATGTGGCAGGAGTATTTACACCACAGAAACTGGCAAACAAGTCATCTCTCCCATCCTCCTGCCAGGAAAATGACTGCTTAACATGTCTTAGCTCAAAATTGATTATGCCCTTTGCTTTAGTCCCCACTGGTCACCCTGGAGTTTGATTTTGTAGAATTCAAAGCCTCTATTGTGTCCTCTGCTGCCAGATCACCCTCCCAATCACTCCAATGCCCCATCCCAGCTCCTCACAGCTGAAGAGGCAAAAGTCCCAGCCCTGAGCAGTGACTGCCTTCCTTGGCTGGCCTACTCACAGGTCTTTGCCCAAGTTGAACCATCTCTTTGGAATGCTCATCTCCTCCTTGGGGAAGATCTAGCTAAACTGAGGTGAGCCCTGAAGGCTTTATTATGATGATGTTCTGCCTTCCCGGAAGTTCAAGTACTGGCCTGTTCAAGCCTCAAGCGTTGAAGGACAGCAGGCTGACTTGATACTGCCCGTCACTGTTTTTATGACCCTTTTAGAGATGGCGCCCATCTCCCTCTTACATTTCTTGACTGCTGCTCTGTGACAGGCTATGGGTTTTTCTTGCAATCTCTTGTCTAACTTGCACAACCACACTTCTTGAGGTATTCAGCACCCATTTTACAAAAATCAGAGAGGACTCCTGATTTGCTCTTGGGCCATGTAGCTTAAGTCAGAGTCAGGACTTGAACTCTAACGAGATCTGAGTTTGTCACCCACCACACCACAGAGGCTGGCTGACAGGGATCCTATGTGACCAGCTGTTGATTAAATGAATCATTTGTCGTTCCCTTCCTGGTGATAAGGAAAGCAAATGTGACCATCTCTGTGACATTGCTCCCTTCCCACAGCTGCTGCAGGAGGGGTGTGAGTGTGCTCGGGGGCAGGCATGGACAGTCATCCATGAGGAAGATGGGCTGCCACTGCTCCCCTGCGGATCCTGAACCCAGGACATCACTGCAAGGGAAATTAAGCAGAGCAGAAACCATGTGTTCCTGTGCGGCGACTAAAGAACGAGAACCCCCACAAAGAATCAAGGGGATAATGCACACAGAGCCCCAGCACAGCACCTCGCAGGCCCCACCCTCAGCAAATGGGGGTGCTCCTTCCATGGTATCATGATCACTGCTGGCAGGAAAAATTTTCTGAAATTATGCATGGTTGGCATACTTTCCAATTTTTAAACTTTTTATTGACCTCTAATGTATATACAGAAAAGTGTGCATAACTGAAGTACATAGCTCACTGAATTTTCACTCACTGAATGCTAAATGCACCTGTGTAACCAGCACTCAGATCAAGACACAACTTGAGCAGCTTCTCAGGAGCCCTCTGCCACCTCCTATCAAAGGTAATCACCACCCTGACTTAGAATGGCCTAGAATTAGCTTCACCTGCTTTTGCCCTTGGTCTAACTGGAATGAATCATCACAAAGTACTGCATCTGGCTTCTTTCTATTTAACGTTTAGGGGGTTCATCTAGGTTATAGCATGTCTATTCTCACTGCTGTATAGTATTCTACCGTGTGAACAGGCCACAATTTAATTATCCATACTATCTGTTTAGAGGCTATTACAAAGTATGATTTACAGGTAATAGGCAATCTTGAAGGAGAAATACTTGGGATGGTAGGTGGTGGGACAAAAATGACTTAAAATTTGTCCTTTTAGATCCACTACTTTCCATCTGGTTTAGAAGAGAGATTCTTATTTCTAAAGACAGATATTCATGTCTTTACATTTTGCCCCTTAAAGGCTGTGGGTTAAATTACCTCCTACATTCACAATCTCTCTCAAGGTGTCTTGGACAGATGAACTATGAGGCACGATGGCTGAGAGATGCAGCTGTGGGCAACCAAGATACTACAATTAGTTTCCTCCTCTGTGAAGTGGGAAAATGTGAAACAAGGGAGTTTGGTGAAAGTGCCAGGCTCACGGTCATAGAGGAAGAGTCTGCCAAGGCTTCTTACTGCTGAGCTCATCGGGGTCAGCTGTTAAACCAGCCCTTAACAGTCTCGAGGACACTGCCTAACCCTTGGTGTCTGAAATCTGCATCCTGGCAAGGCCATGCTGGAGGTCTGGTTTGTGAACAGAGACAGTAAAGAGTATCTGCTACAGTTTAGTCTGGCATATTCCACAAGAATGCCCTGTCACTTGCCGGGAATGTGTGCTTAACCTTTGATTATTTTTAGTGATGCTGCTCATGTTGGCCGTGTGCTTTACGCTCTGGCAGAGCTGGTTCCTGCACATCTAATGAACTCACTTGGAGGGGATGATCTGAGCATCCTGGAGCTTTGAGAAGTCACATCTTAGATAAAAATGCAATGGGAGGAACACAGCAGGGACTACGTGCAGAGACAAGAAGTACTGACAACCAGTGTGTGGCTTTACCACCAACGAGCAGGGAGACCCTGGCCAGGCTCCTGTCCTGCTCGAAACTTCTTTTCTCTCCATCCCCTGGTTCCCATCCCCGGTTACCCCCCAGTTCAGGCCCCCTCTCCTCTCAGCAGTGCTATTTCAAGAGCCTCAGGGATGGCCCCTTGCAGGAAGAGTGGTCTTTCCAGAATGCAGGTCTCATCACGTCACTTCTCTATCGAGAGTTCCTTTATACTGGATACGGTCATGCGTTATTTAATGATAGGGACATGTTCTGAGGAATGTGTTGCTAGGTGATTTTGTTGTTATGCCAGAGTCATAGTACATAGTAACGGCACAGAGTGAGATGGTGCAGCTTCCCCCCCACCCATAGGCTACATGGTTCGGCCCATCGGGGCCACCTTTGTGTGTCTGCTGCGTGGCCGACCAGCATGCTGCTCTTCAGGCTGCTCTCCACACCTGGAATGTTCTTTTCATTTTTGTCTATTTCACAAACTCCAGTGTTGCTCATCTTAAAAATACTCACACCCAAGAAAATGCAGTGGAACAAGGACAGTTTATTCAATAAATGGTGCTGGGAAAACTGTACAGCCACATGCAAAATAATGAAGCTAGACCACTGCCTCACACCTGGCACAAAAACCAACTCAAAATGGATAAAAGACCTGGACCTAAGACCTGAAACCATAACATTTATAGAAGAAAATATAGGCAAAACTCTACACGATATACATCTCAGCAAAATCTTTAACGACACATCCCCCAAAGCGAAGGAAGTGAAAGACAAGATAAACAGGTGGGATTACATCAAAATAAAAAGCTTCTGTACAGCAAAAGAGACATTAACCAAAACTAACAGACACCCTACCAACTGGGAAAAGATCTTTGCACACAATACATCTGATAAAGGACTGATAACAAATATTTACAAGGAATTCACACAACTCAACAAAAACAAACCCAATAACGCAGTCAAAAAATGGGCAGAAGAGCTCAAAAGGCACTTCTCCAAAGAAGAAAAGCAAATGGCCAACAGATATATGAAAAAAAATGCTCAACATCACTTATAATCAAGGAAATGCAAATCAAAACCACTATGAGATACCACCTCACACCTGAGAGGATGGCACACATTAAAAATACAGGCAACAACAAATGCTGGAAAGGATGTGGAGAAAAAGGAACTCTTCTACACTGCTGGTGGGAATGTGAACTGGTCCAACCACTATGGAAAGCTGTATG
>PVIJ01011492.1:0-54412 GCA_004024925.1 Scalopus aquaticus
CTTCAAAGGCTCCCCCATTTCTAGCTTCAAGACTCGCCCGTTCCCAGCTTCGAGGCCCCCCGTTCCCAGCTTGAATCTCTACAGGCGCTTTCCCCTGGGCACCCCCCTTACAGCCGCGCCACGGTCTCCGCCTGACGCCGCCCTTATATCCCTGATCTCTAGGCTCAGGTGTGCTCACTTGCACATGCGCACACACCCATGCCCAGGTGTCCATAGTCAGGCACGTGTGCTCCACGCCCACACGCCCTCTTTGTTAACAAGATCAAGGCCTCACAGAGGCCAATGGCGTAAAATCCTGACCAACTTCATTTACCCTGCAGCCTCCCACTGCACTGACAAAATTATGAAGATGAAGCAAGAATTTCTCCTTGTTTCCTTGAATGTTTATGGGACTAGGCCAGAGTTTCCATGTATACCAGCCTCCGTGATTATCCCCAAACACAAATATTATGTAAGTTCTGCTTATTGAACTGTTAGATTTAGGGGCGAGTCCTCATGTAATCTGCAGTGGCTTGAATTATGTCTCCTACCACAAAAGATAGGTTGAACTCCAAACCCCCAATACCTAGAATGTGACCTTATTTGGAACGAGGGTCAGTGCTGGTGTAAGTGGTTGTGCTGGAGGCGGCTGTTCCCTGCATCCTATCAGAGAGTGTCCCTCTACCGAGGTGCCAGGGAGGCACAGACACAGGGAGGAGGGCCTTGGGGACCAGGCTGAGATGGGAATTATGCAGCCACAGCCTGTGGAAGCCCAGGAAGGGCTTGGAGGGGCCGGGCCCTACCAGCCTAACTTTCAGATGTGAGCTCCAGAGAGCACAGAGAATTCGTTTTTGTTATCTCAAGTCCCCTATTTTTGTGGTCCTTTGTGACGGCAGCCCTAGGAAACCAGTAAGTACTCAACCCTCATGATGAAGTTACTTCTTTTCTCCATTCCAAGCACTGCTAATGAAATGCAGCAGCGTTTCCTGATGACTATTAATGTTCTGCTGCTGCCGCCGCTGGAGTTACAACCATCATTACGGCGGCCTAAGGCTTACTGCCGGGCTGTCCCCATCAAACACGCAGGCACACAGGGCCACGATGTGCTGAAGCAGGTTCTTGGGCGCTTGGTGGTGATTGAACACAGTAGATCAACATGTTGGTTCTCAATGCCGTGCACCTGAATGTAAAGACTGTCTCCTGCAATGATCCTTCAGTTTAAAAAAAAACCAAAAAAAAAAAAAAAAAAACAGCTTATCTTTCAGGGAAACAAAATTATTTTCTCTCCTAAATTGAATTTTCACATTAATAAATGCAATATAACCACTTAGGAACCACCATGCAAAATCTATTTATATAAAAGAACTAGATGATTTTTTAAAGATTTATTTATATATGCATACAAGCTGGGGTGTAGGCCAGAGGTATGGGGCCATGAGAGGATTCACCAGAGGCAGAGTGGGGAGCAGAACAGGCAGATCGACCTAAGTACACTGCTGAGGGGAGCAGCAGCTGAGGCAGGAGAGGTCTGCTGCACCATGTGGGAAGCTCCCTGGCCGGGGATTGAACTCGTGCTGCAGTGGCTCTGGCTAGCTTCTTAGTGCTGCGCTTAACTCGTTGTGCCACCAGGGAGGCCCTAGATGATATTTTAAGGCACTTGTAAACAAAGTGGAAATGGAGGCTTTCAAAGGAGACAGTTGTCAGCGAGGGAACTGTGGGGAGAGCAGAAGCAGGGTGCAGAACGAGGGGCTGGGGGCGCAGGTGTGGGGACATGGGTGCGGGGAGCACTAGTGCGAGGAAGCTCTGGTGTCAGCCTGCCAGCCAGCCCGTGGCCAGAGCTGCTTTGCCTTTTGCACCTGCAGCCCCTAAGCTGTGAAATGGGGATATCAACTCCTCCCCTGGCTGTGGGTGAAGAGATGGGGACTCACCCATGCCTGGGGCACAGTGAGTCCTCCAGCGACCCTGCGGTGGCTGCTCACTCAGACACTGCTTAGTAGCCACAATATCTCCATTCTCCCAGGCGGTCCCGGGCAGCACAGGAGACAACAAGCCACCCACAGCTCTGCGGGGCTCCTGGACGCAGCTGCCGAGGGGCTGCAAATGCGGGTTTGGTGGTGGAAACAGACTCCTTCGCCAACTCGTTTTCTGACGTCAGTCAGGCCCTTTAGAGGGAGGGGGAGGAACTGCTAGGGAGAGGGGAAAACAAGGCCTTTAATGCCTAGCCTATGGGGTTATTTTGAGAGTTTAATCAGAATATATAAAAAGGAGTATTCTGGAACATAGTCTACAAATAATTTGTGAATTTGTGTTAATGATTTTGCATTAAATAGGTCTACATTTTATGACAACATACCTGAATATCATATAACATATTACAGATTGTATTAATATGTTTATTAGATATCTTTGTGTGTGTGACATATATCTTGGGGGTTTCTTTTTTTTTAAAAGATTTATTTATTTATGCTTACAAGCTGGGGTACAGGCCAGAGGCGTGGGGCGATGAGAGAGTTCACCAGAGACAGAGCGGGGAGCAGCACAGGCAGATGGACGGAAACACACTGCTGAGGGGAGCAGCGGGCGAGGCAGGAGAGGTCTGCCGCGCCATGTGGGATTCTCCCTGGCCGGGCGGCCGTCGAACTCGTGTCGCAGCTGCCGCCAGCTCCACAGTGCAGCACTTAACCGCTGCGCCACCAGGGAGGGCCCATCTTGGGGGTTTCTATGCCCACCATAGACTGGACTATGGGTTCTGTTCATGGACCAGTGGGATGGTAATAAATGAGGATCAGATTAACTGAAAATGTTTTTAAAAGATTGTGTGTGACCTCTAAGAGAACTTTATGAAGAGGGGCTCTATTTTCATGGAGTGAAAGACATTGTTTTTGTAATGTGAGGAGGATTAGGTCAAGCCATGGGAGGCTTTAGCCCCTGAGAGGTATTTCACAATATCTGGAAACATCTTGGTTATCACAGTATGGGCATCTAGTGGGGAGAGGTGAGGGGTGCTGGCAACATCCTATAAGGCACAGAGCACCCCTGAACCATCAGGCCTCAAACATTATAATGCCAAAGTTGAGAAAAAGCTGTAGACTAACCCGGCTCTCCTAGTGGGCCCAGTAGATCAGTTGCACTCCCGGGAAGCAATGGGTTAAATGTGTCCATTCTCTTACTCAGAATGGGTTGACTTGAAGAAGCAGGGAAAGTTGGTGAAATTTGGACAGGTTATGTACATTGGAAGTGAACTTGTAGTAAAATTTCTAGAACGCTGGGAACAATGAGGAAGTATAATAATATCTGAGTTCATACTGCTCTCTCGGTTGACCACGGAGAGTTGGAAGATCCCAAACTCAGCAAATGAATTACCCAGAAGAATCCCACCCCCAGCCCATTCTTCAGCTTTCTAGCTAAGCACACTTGGCACTCAGTTGCCGCTGTCATTTCTTGAGAACACCAGAGGGCGCTCGTGAGAGGACGAGGCAGCCAGGTGATGGATGGCCCAGGTGTTCTGTCTTTGGCCTGAGCATCCCAGGGGCTGGGGAAAGGAGCTAGAGAGCCGGTCTCGGCCTTTTCATCTCAGTCCACGCGCTCAACCCCGCTCTACAGCGGTTCCTCCCCTTCTGCCGCCCAAAGTGGCTCAGCCGAACTTCCTGACCTTGTAGCTCAGTGAGCAGAGAGATCTGCTGGCCGAGGGCGGACCCGCGGCGCCTGCATAGTCTCAGTCCTGGGTCTGGAGAGGGAAACTGATTGGAGGGCAAGCTCAGAAAGCATCTCTTAGGGCAAAGCCGGCGGCTGTTTTCTTGGGCAATGAGATTCATGGACTCTCATGAAAGATCACTGACTGCAGGCCAGGTTCTGAGAAGTCCAGTTTCCCATTATTTGGACGGGGTCCCGGCTCAGGACGCGCGTAGAGACTGGGGTAGACGGCGTGTCTGTCCATTTCCTGGGGCGGCCATAGCAAAGACCGCAGACTGGGAGCTTCAGGAGGGCGGTTTATTCTCGCGCAGTTCTGGGGACCAGAAGTCCAAGACAGCGTATCCGCGGGGCCTTTCCTTCAGAGTACTCTGAGGACAACCTGTTCCGGGCCTTTCTCTGGCCTCTGGTCGGTGGCCGGCAGCTCCGGCATTCTTCTCTTTCAATCGCATCACCCTGATCTCCACCTGGGCCCCCCGTGGTGTGTTCTCCCCTTGTGCACGTCCGCGTCTAAGTGTCCCCTTTTGTAAGAACTTCAGTCCTGTTGGATTAGGACCCAACCTCGTCTCAGTTTGGCATCTGCCAGGTCTCTGTTTCCAATAAGGTCACATTCACAGTAGGTGCTGGGGGCAGGACTTGGAAGGACACAATCCAACCCCTAAGTGGCTTCTCACATATCCTCTGGCTTCTTGACATGAGGGTCTTAAGAGCAGAACTGACCACACGCAAGGCTGACGGCGCCTCCAGCACACGTTTCCAGGAGGAAAGCTCAGTTGTTTCAGGCGGAGAAAACCAAGTCCAGCTTGGGGGGAGGGGGTGGAATGTTAGCGCTGATTGGTGAAACTCCTTCCCTAGGGGGATGTTCCCACGGCTTACTGCCACCCTCGGTGTTTCCGAATCACTTTGGTGCCAGTTGAAATAAATGGAAAACGCGTTTAACTTAAAAAGCAAAGCAGACAGTGCTATCATATTGCACAGGCGATGCAGGCGTGGGGCAGGGGTAACTACTGTTTCAAGATGATTGAAGAATTTCACCGAATGTCTGGCTGCGCAACTACAGGCTTTGAAAGGCAACTCACAGATGGATCTCATAATGGAGAAATGCATGTGTTCTTTGTTGGTGTGTAAAAATAACAGGATTCAAAGCTGAGAGTCGGAATGTCTTTCTGAAAATGATTTCCCGCCATCTTGCACACACATCCAAGGATGTGTTCCCGGAAAGGACACGCGGTGGGGGAAGGTGGGATGATGACTGAGCGTCTTTGGAGAAAGCACATCCGTGGAAAAAAAGTCAGCAGGCTTTGCAGACAGGCCCTGCACAAATGAACCACATAGAACAGCTTGGAAGGTGGCTTTGTGTTTAGAAAAGAACCATTGAGAAAGCACGGTGCATTCTCAGAGCCAAACGCTTCACAGAAAGTGGGGACTCACGGGGTGCAACGTGTCTCAATGTTCTGAGAAAAGCTCCACAGAGCCACCTTTGCCGGTAACTATTCTCTGCCTCGATTTCCCTAGTCCTCGCTACCTGAGCAGCTTCATACCTTGTTTCAGTGTCTCTACGTGTCCGTGAAAGCAAATAACTGACTTTTGGAGAGTAGTAAGCCTGCCTAGATTACATTGCTAGAACTTCCTACTTGTACCTGGAAATTTCTCAAAGCCCGCTCATGCTGACCCTTTCCTGTTTGAGTGGTTTGGTCCCCAAGACATGACTGGGATGACTATTGTGGCAGAACTAAAAGGAAACCTGCCTGGTGCTTTCTTTTTTGGAAGATCTACATACAAGAAGGCTCTGAGGATTTTTCTGGAATGGGAAGCCTACTTCTCATGCACTTTTCATCTGGTCCAAGCAAGGGTGGCAGCTGCAGAACCACAGTCCTCCAGGACAAAGGAGCAAGGGAAGGGTAGGGGGGCAGATGTACCAAAGGGTCTCCCACCCGCGGTCTCACCGAGCCCATCTAAGAGGGCTGGGCCTCCCATGGGTCCAGGCTGGTGGGCAGGAAAGCAGGAGCATGAGCTGGTGACCGGTCACCATATCTGGATGATCCCAAACCAGATGCATTTCCCCTGGTTCATTGCAAGCTGGCTCCACATCTGGTTAGGAGAGTGTGACGGGCCCCCCAGGAGGGGATCTGGGGTGAGGGTCTGATGAGGGGTGGAAGCACTGACTGAGTCAGTAGCCTGCCTGGTGCAGGTGGGCAGTAGGTGTGAAAGCATAGTCCTCTCTCCTCCCCTCGAAAGGAAGTTTTCAGATGTGGTTGAAGGAGGAGATTCTTTTTTTTTTTTAAAGATTTATTTATTTATGCATACAAAAATTGAGGTGTAGGCCAGAGGTGTGGGGAGGTGAGAGGGTTCACCAGAGACAAAGTGGGGAGCAGAACAGGCAGATCGACTGAAATACACTGCTGAGGGGAGCAGCGGGCGAGACAGGAGACGTCTGCTGCGCCATGTGGGAAGCTCCCTGGCCAGGGATCGAATTCGTGCTGCAGTGGCTGCAGACAGCTTCATAGTGCTGAGACTTAACCCCTTGCACCACCAGGGAGGCCCAGGGAGCAGATTCTTTTAAAGAGATACAAAACACAGAGGCAGATCTTCTCTGGTTGAAGGGAGAGGGTTAGTGAGCAGGACCCTGTGGGCATCTCCCTGCCATGACCTAGCTCTTGATCTCTCCTGAAGTTTGACCTCAGAGTACCTCCAAGGAATCCCAGGGCTCCTCAGAACACAGTGTGAGAACCACTTAGTTTTCCCCTCTTCTCCCTCATCCATGCAACCTCCACACACTTTCTGAGCCCCTGTGTAGGAGGAAAGTTTTGAGGGGCTACCCAAGACACAGATAGCCATACTTTCTGCTGTCAGCAGAGTAGAGACTATTTAGGAAAAGAATCTGCTCCTTCATAGTTTTGTTGGAGAATTGCTGGGTAATGCAATAAAATGAGTATGTCCGGGGGTATCAGTGGGGATTGTTATGTATGGGTCTGCCTGGTAACCGAGGCCTTGACAGGGCCCAGCGGCCTCACCAGATAGTGGTAACTTCAGACGCTGGGAGAAGACCCGCTGAGTGGGTGTGTGCGCATGAGTGGCCGTGGGGTCCCTTAAGGCAACTGCACTTTGGGACCTCCCTGGTGGCGCAGCGGTTGAGCGCTGCGCTGTGGAGCTGTCGGCAGTAGCGATGCGAGTTCGACGCCCAGCCGCGGAGAATCCCACATGGTGCAGCAGACCTCTCCTGCCTCGCCCGCTGCTCCCCTCAGCAGTGTATTTCTGATCTGCCTGTTCTGCTCCCCACTCTGTCTCTGGTGAACCCTCTTGCCGCCCCACACCTCTGGTCTGTACCCCAGTTTGTATACATAAATAAATAAATCTTTAAAAATAAATAAATAAATAAGCCACCACCCTTTAATCCAAGTTATAAAAAAAAAAGGCAACTACACTTTCGTATACAGCAGGCCCCCAGGATCTGTCTGTGACGGCTTCCTTTGCATATACATGAGACCACCATACTTACCACATTATAGGGAGGTAGACTAGCCTCACAGGAAAGAATATGGACTCCAGAACCACACTACTCAAGTTCAAATCTCAACTCCACCACTGAGTGCCTGGGTGAACGTGAGCGAGTCACTTAACCTCTCTGCGCTGGTTTCAGGTGATGCTGCTGCTGCTGGTGAGGAGAAGGCATTTGCCTCAGAGGGCTGTTGAGAAGATTAAGTTAAATAAGGTATTTGAGACTTGAAAAGCTCTTGGTGGACCACGACTACACAAATATCTGATATTTAATATGTAGCAATGATAAATCCTCATTAGATTAATTTTATTAATTTGATAATTTAGCCCATTATTTTTAAATGCTTAATATTTTATTTTATGGCCAGGTTTTTTTACACTTAAACTCTCAATGAATATTTGATGTTTGTTTTGAGGACACGGGCTGAGAAAGCACAGGAAGTTAGCTTCTTCCAGGGCTGAGTCCTCTCACTTCTCTCGAACCTTCACTGAGATTAGAAAGGTTTTAATGCCAGGTGGCACCTTCAAGGCCAGAAGACAGAGCTGCCCACAGGGCTTCCGGTTCCAGCTAGCGCGTCACTGGGACTAGGTTCTCTCAGTTTTCTCTTTGTCTTTAGTGTTGAGCGCAGAGACTCAGAGCGAAATGAGCATTTTACAATGTTGGCCTGAACTTAGCAGGACAAGGTCCGACTCCCCTGAGCCCCTGCATGGTTAGAATTAGCTTCATCTGTCTGAACTGAGGCATCAAAAAAATGTGACTTGGAAAAGACGCGTGGTTATTTTGTCCTCCTGTTCCCAGGGCTGCTGGGATGACTGTATTCCCTTGGGTCACAGGGCAAGGATGTGGGAGCAGGGGGACTACTTTACCTCCTTAGCACAAACTCTCCTAGTGCCGGGCACTTGCCAACATGTCTGCGTCCCGGTCAGCAAGAAGGAAGGAGAGCAGAGAAGGAAGGCTCCCTCCTTCCAAGGCCGCCTCGCAGAGATTGTACAGTCCTCTACTTCAGCCTTCGGCTAGGGCTTGGTGACGAGACTATGCTCAGCTTTTACCTCCCTGTGAAATGAGAAATGTTTTTTAAGGCTTTATGCACCCGGCTATAAAGTGGGGTCTCTATTGTATAGGAAGCAGAACAGAACTGATATGGGGGTGTCTAGACTTCTCTGCCAGAGCCCGGGGCACTCTGTCCCAAGACTCAAGGGTCTGCTTCCTATATCAATTCTGTAAGGGATTGTCAGCCCCGTTGGGGGGCTGGCTAGGGCAGTGAGCTTGGATGGGGTCGGGTTCCATTTAACCCTCCTGACTGTCTGCACTTTCATTTCATACACTTGGATTTGATAGAGAGCCAGAAAACAGAGTCTCAGAGGAAATGAAACCCCCAAATGCCTTGCTACTTGAGATACTCTTAGACTTTCCGCTTTCAAACTAAGATGCTAATGTTGTTCTTCTAGAACAATTGCTGGTCCAGACCAAGGGACTTAGAAAGTGCCCATTCATGACATGTCAGCTTCCCTCTCTCTGTAATTGTAGCAAGTGCTTTCTGTGAAAATGCAGGCTTCCTAAGGCTGTCCCTCCGTGACCCCTACCCTAACCTGGACGGACCACCTTCTGTCCAAGAGGAAGTTCTGTTCCAAGATCAGATGAAACCTGGGGACCAATGGGATGAATAAGACACCACTAAAACAGCTGGCAGAAAGTCTAAGCCCCCGGCGATCGCAAGCCTGTGGCCCGGGCCCCATCGCTCCCTCCCAGAGTCTTGCCTCATTCCTCTTCCCTGGCCCCGAGATGCAGGGCACCCCCAGAGCCCTGGCTCGGTGCTCCCGAGAGGCAGTGCTGGCAAGCTAAGAAGCTGCGGGTTTGGAGGATCAGTGCGGTGCTCTTCCGAAACACAATCCCGGGCTAGTATTTGCAGGGGGGATTGAACAGAATCAGGTTGTTTCCCCAGGATTTATGGGGCAAGGCACAGTCATCCGGGAAACCTGCATTGTGGACTCTGTGTTATAAGATGAACCGGAAGGCGTGGTGTTCAGGTTTTGACCTTTAAAAAAAAAAAAATCTTCCCAACATTCCAAAAACAAACAAACAAACAAAGAAAAACCACTGAAAATGAGCCCCCTTCAGACACAGAGGCAGAGTGGAAGTCACTGAAAAGAAAACCAATTTCTGAAAGTTTACTTGGGTGGTTCCGGAGGAGGACACTTTCTGGGAGAAAGTAGAGGCCCACGCCTTGACAGCAGTGCATACCGCAGACTTAACTTCCCAACGAGAAGTTCTTGACTTTTCAATCAACAATTGTTTGGGTTCTGTTTTCTCTTTCATTCCATTTCCTGAGGCAAAGCAGAAAGCAAGGTCACATTCGCACTCATAACTTAATATCAAATAATTTGAATTCAACATGATTTCCCTCCGATTTTACTTGAAAGTCTGTTTGAGAAAGAAAAACAAACAGATTATTCCTGGTGCCAAAGGTTACTCTCTCCAGTATCATCATGGAAACCCTATGAGGGGCAGCACGGAAGGATGAGGGGATGCTGTCCTCTAAGGTGGCTAGAAGTAAGGCACTATGCCTGCCATCGTCTTTGCCTTGCAAAGTCTTGTGCAGGGGAGGAGAAACAGAGAGAAGAAGCAGCAACATTTGACACATAAAGACAAGAAATAGGAAAGCGAGTCTGTAATGGGGGCAGGATTTAGTGAATTTAAATCAGGTGCCAAAGGACTCTTTAGTGGGGATGAAATAAAATCTATTTTTTTTTCCTGATGTGCTCTGTAGAGGAAGCAATTCAAAGCGAGACAATCTCTACTTCCAAACGCCTCTGGCATGGCGGCCCAAAGGACACAACGCCAGTGCTATTAATCTTGACTTAGTGAATGAAGGTTTTATACGGATTTCAGCCCGACCTTCCAGTCCTAAAGAGCTCTCGGGAGCCCAGATAAAACGATCCGTTTTCACTCTGGCGATGCCACAGGGGTAACTCACTTTAGTTTCCCTTTCATCTCGATGGAAGGACTCCAAACTTGAAAAGCAAACAGGTTTCCTTTTCTCATTCCTGGAGAGAAGGCTTCTGTTGCCTTCTTACTCTGCAGGACTGAAGGTGGGTGACCCCTCTTCATTTGTTACCTTGGAAGATGTAGAGAACCGGAAGTAAGTCTGAAAGAATAGGCAATCGGCAGATCCCGCCCTCCTTCAGGAAAAGTTACTGCCCTTCCAAATGCCAGTTTGTTTTTTGATTTTCCACGGTCCAGGCATGTCTTAGCACAGGAAGACACTTCAGAAGCCGGGACACTGATAATAACCCCAAATATACACAAGGACAAAGCAGAAGGCATGGCTGTCTTGCCCCATCAGGCAAATTATGATCTAAGGTTTTGGCCAACACTGCTTTTTCCAGATTGTTCATTGCAACACCAGCCTATTAATTGCAATTTTAAAATGCAAGTAAATTTTCTGGGATTAAAAAAGACAGAGCATGCTTATGATGTAAAGGGAAATTGTTTTAAATGGAAACACAATTCCATTTAAAATTGGAAAAAAAAAAAAAGGAAAAGCACTTGGAAGATTGTACCAGATTATCTAGCTCCAGGGAAGATTTTATGGCCAGCTGTGCTGCCTGCAAGGGACCCCAGAGGAAGGGGTCTGAAGGGACAGGAGCCACTGAGGCGGGCCGCAGGGTGGCGGTGGCTGTTTGAGCCCAGCTTGCTCTGGGATGCTAAGAGCCCAGCAAAGGACCCAGGAGTGAAATGTTACATAAAGTGAGAAAACAGGGCACGGGTGTGCGCTCTTTCTTCCCCCAGATGTCATAAAAAAAAGACACCAACGTATATATAAAAATTGGCATGAAAATGGAACAGTGTCTTCATCAATGCCGCCCATCTTCTCCATGTGTCCAAATCCTGGAATAGGAAACTCATCCCTTAACATCAAATCATTTGAATTCAACATGATTTCCTTCTGATTTTATTTGAAAACCTGTTTGAGAGAGAAAAACTGACTTAGATTATTCCTGGTGCCAAAAGCAACTGTCTCAAATATTTTTTTGGAAACCCCAGGGGGTAGGGGAGGCATAGAAGGAGCAGACTTGAGCCTCAAATACAGTTTTTTGATTTGCTTAATAGATATCACAAGTGTGTAAGGAGACCGTCATAATGGGGAAAATTGGCAATCTTGTATTTTTTCATTATGCAAAAGGAACTTTTCACTGTTACAATTTCTATGAGAATAACATCAGCCAGATAGCTTAGTCACTAAAATATTGATCACCTCATCGGGAAAAATGAAAATGAGTACTTTAAACTGAATGAGGAAAAAACTGACATTACTCATTAGTAAGGTGAACTCTACAATTGGTGTTTTTTTTTTAACACAAAAAAATGAATTTGTCAAATTTTTGGACAACATTACATAAGGGAAGCAGCAAAATATATAAAATATGCAACTATTCAGGGAGGTAGACTTTGTCTGATTCTGTTAAACTCTAAAAGGCTCATTTTTGAAGCGAATTTGTCAAAGGGTCTAGTATGTTCCCTTTCTGCCCACCAAAAAAAATCTGTGAATTAAATTAAGCAGTTTCCTCAACAGCTGAAGTATCGCTACACTCCCCTCCCCCATGTTAAATAGTCACATATGAATTTCCAGAAGCGTCTGCCCTGTGAATGTTTGCAGTGAGCAGTGAGCGAGCCTCCTCTGGCCTGAGACTGGAAACAGCCTCTTCCCGAAGACTCCACCACCAACCAGTTCATCTGACCAAGAGTCTCTGAAGTTGCAGCCTTTTGTATTTACACTTTTGAAATATCTCTATTGTGATGCAAATCTTGATTTTCAATCAAAATTGGCTGGAAAAAAAATCATCCCCTGGAAACTGTTGTAGGAAGCAAGAAAGCCAAAATCTTATTTTTCTTTTTTCTGGCTTCCTATTAAGTCACAAAACACATGCTATTAATCACATCTACCTTTGAAAACGCTGATTCTAAACTGTGTCAACTAGCACTTCTCACTAACTACCATTTTGGTCCCAAAGGGCACTGGGTTAATGCATTCTAAATGAACACGACTTTTTTTTTTTTTTAATCTTTCGTTTTTTCTAATTTGGGTGGTGGCAGAAAAAGCATCTTAGCTTTTGTGGACTGTTCAAAATCAAATCCACTTTAGAGAGTTCCCCTTCTTGGTCTGGGTCCTTTATTGAAGTCCAGGGAAATAAAATGGAATGAAATACAAAAGCAAAGCAGCATCCTGGCAGGCAGGTTTGCCACTTTTACTCTATTTACAAATCTGAACGTTGAAATATGGAATCCACGGAACCTTCCCAGAAAGCTTGAAGATGCGTGGACCAGAGATGCAGCAGAGATGCAGACCTGAAGTCTTTCATCTGTCCCAGGTGGAAGGGGTGTGTGTGTGTGTGTGTGTGTGTGTGTGTACGTGCGCGCGAACACACACACACACACACACACACACACACACACACACACGAGAGCCAGTGTCTTTTACTGTACTCTTCGAGACGGAGTTCTAAGGGACCATTTCTCCTGCCAAAATACACACACAGCCTGGGATTAAAAGGGCTGCAACCTACCAGCTAGTTCTTACCGCCCTCCCACAATCATTAGACCAAATCCACCTTCATTCTAGATTCATTTTTCCCTTATTCATCTGTCCAACTAATTCCTGCCGCATTCACCAGGCTTATATCTTAATCTTTTCTGTTACATAGAGAATACATAATGAAAAGCTGCATTTTCTGGGTACATGCACACATTTGGAGCGGATGAACCATACGTGAAGCGACATACAAAGCCGAATGCCGGCTGAATGGTGTCCGGCGCTAAAAACACTGCGGAGGCAGGAACAAAAAGCAGGAACAAGAGCCAGTGCGGGTCCGGCCGCGACTGGAACACCAGGGGACTTGCCGCTAAAACATGGGTATAATTTCACTGTTTTCACTCACACAAGCTGTGGGAAAGGAGTCACCATCTGATGTTTGATTGTGTGGGATATGTTTTTGGCAGTGGCCTTGTATTCCGCATTGACAAAAAAGAAAGAAAGATAATAGAAAAAAGGGGGGGGGGAGGAAAGGGAGAGGAAAATTAAAAAGAATAGAGCTACATTTGCTGTTTTTAATTTGCCGTCTGGGGGGACGGGTACAGCTGACAGTTCTGACCAGTAGCCACCTGAGAAGTACACCCAGGGCCTGGCGACTGTGCCCTCCGCCTGCACCCCCGGGGCCCCCTTTTATGCCCATGTTACCACCAGGGGACTTTTATCCGTCCACCCCTGGCGTCTGGTTAACTTACTGCTGAGCCGTGGGGCTGCTGTTTGCCTGACTTAATAAAGCCTTTTCTCTGAGACAGTGACTGGGGAAGCGAGCCAGGGAAACAGCGTCCTGGCACCAGGAAGGGCCCGGCCTCCCAGGGAGGCATTTCCTCCCGGCTGGGCGGTGCAGGGGTGGACCCCAACTGCCAGGTGGCTGCTGGGGGCTCGCGGGAGGCTCCCGGCAGGCAGGTTGTTCCTGTGGTTTGTGGCGGGGAACAGGCAGGGTATTATGTTGACACCCCGAGTCCCCACCCCAAACAAAGACTGTAGAAACAGCCGTGTTGCCCTTTGTCTGCTCCTCCCGCTCCTTCTCCCCCAGGACTGCCCCGTTGAACAGAGAGAGACGCAGGATGCCCGGCGCCATTTGGATTTCGGGTCAGCAGCGAACGCGGAGAATCGCGCTGGTCACCTGCAACCCAAACCAAACGGGGGCCTGTCTGTCTGTTGCCATCCCTGCCACGGCCCCTGGACTGTGCCCCCAGATGCCTGCCTCCCTCTCCGGGCCCCCTCACTTGTCAGGGTGGCTTCCTCAACCGCCTGCGTCTCGGAGTGTTAAGAGGATACTGAGAAAATAGGTGGCAGCTACTCCCCACAAAGGTCCTTAATGAGCCTGATGAACATGGGGTTCTCATGCCCCAGCCAGGCCTAAAGGGCCATCTTCTAACTTCCAGCTGACACTGGGGGACAGCACCAGGACACCACACAGAGAACCTGTGCCTGAAGCCCTGAGCTCCCTGCAGCCTCCCACCCCACCCCACGGGGTTGGCGTCATTTTATTTACATCAACCCAAACTCCCCAGTTCGACACCCATGACCAGGAACCGATGCGGTGTTCGATGGAAGATGTGGGGGACAAAGCCATCTCTTTCCCAACTGAGTATGTGCTCAGTCTTCACCTACTGGGGTCCCCCTCGGATCTCCCCCCAGGCCCGCCCCCACCCTATCCCCACCCAGTCCTTTGCCAGCAGCTGCCATGGCGGCTGCAGCCCCGTTGAAATGAGATTGCTGTCTTTGATATCACGGGGGCCGCTATAAACTGCCTTATTAATAAGCACAGTTGGCCGCCAGGATTTGTCCTCCAGGGCACATGGCCCCGAGTTTCCCACTTGTGGGCCATCGAGCACATTTGATCAGGCGAGGGGAAAAAGGGTAAGATTTCTCCTTAGGGAGAGGGACAGGAGGTGGCCCCGGGAGGGCAAACTTCCTGGATACCCTCGCCAGGTCCCTGCTGTCCTTTATTCCGCTGGTGGAAGCCCGTCTCGGGCCTGAGCGGCCCAAGCACTGGTGGCCCTCTTCGTCCCCCAGGGGAGCTCCCAGCCTCTGTGTGAGCTTCGGGGAAGATTTCCAGAGGACTCGGCTCTTTGAACATTTGCTACTGGAGATGGCGGAGGCCGCCTGTGTTGGCGGGGACTCCGAGTGTGGTTTTCCCCATGTGGTGGAATTGCTCTCATTTCCCGACATGATACAGGGGCATAATGGCCATCGGTAATGACCACATTAGCATCGCAGAGCAATAAATCGACAATAAATTAAGACTGCTTTGCAATTAGTACCGATGATCACAGCTGTGGAGACAAATGGCATATGTGCTAATTAAATAATTTGTCACTTGACTGTTAAACAAACAATTCAGCCTCTTTACATTGCAAACTGCCATCTCCACCAGCCACCATGGACCATTAACCCCGTGGAAGGAGCGGCTTGGCCTGCCCACAATTGCTGGGGCCCAGGTCTCCCCGCGGGATGAGAGGCGACCGGGCACCGGGAGAAATTCATTTGGATGAAAAATCCTCTCAGACTTAGAAAGTTTTCTTGGAAAACGAGTTGCAGGAGGACAAAAGAAATGAAAACCCTGTTGCTTAAGAAATGTTTGGAAAACAACCCTCTGGGCATTAAGACTTCTAGATGTGCCCAGTTGAAGAGAGCCTCCGATGGCTCGTGACAACCCACTCTGCACGACATCAAGTTTTGACTTAATTTTGTGTCTTCAGTCACAACCCCCACCCCCATTTGCAATACCTTCTTCAGCGTTTCTTTTTTTGCCCCCTTGCACCTCATTCTGCCTTTCCTCCCCTCAGCTACACCCGTTAAGCTGAGTTGTGTAATGGGCCTTTAATGGGGGTGGCTGCTGGGCCGCAGAGGAGCTTAGGGAGAGGATAGGGCTCAGCTCTGCGCAGCACGCTGGGCTTGGTGAACAGGGTGTGGGCTGGATAGCAGTACCCGCTCCCTTCCTTGCTCTTGTTCGGGGATCACCTGCTAGCCACACAGGCAGCCCTGTTCTCCTCTGAAACCAGGGGTTGCTTCTGGAACCATGATGGATCAGGACCTTCCAAGGCCCAGAAAATCCCAAAACCAACTGTCACCATTACCCTCTCTTCCTGGCTCTCCTGTCAAGGTTTCTGACGCCTGTTCATGCATCAGGACACGTGGAGCGACACCTGTGAAGCACCGCCAGTACACAGGTATACCCCAAGTCACAAGATGCCTTCTCCTCTGCTCTGTGTTCCAGGCAGCCTCCCACCTCTGGGTCTGCCTTTCCTCTGAGATGTGAGTCTGGTAGCGCCCGGACCCACTGGCTCTGCACGTGACTGGAGCCTCCTTAGGCTTCAGGACGACCCACATCTCCCGAGAGAACCCATGGAAGTCGTGCCAGGAAACGCGCCCTAACTCCTGCTGTTCTTTTCCTCTCTGTCTGTGGAGTCCCCTCCTCCCAACTCCCTACCCCCATTTTCTGATTTAAGGTGAAGAAGCCCAAACTATGTCATCCTGCTAACATTAATCAGGCCTCAGTGATTCCTCAGACCATTGCCTTAGTTCTAGCATCATGGATTTTTGCTCTATTTTCTGCCCCTTCAAGGAGGTTGATGGTGAAAAAAAAAAAATCTGGCCAGGCAAGTCCTGTGTAGCCCAGAGAGAATAACGTGGGAGTCTAAAAAGGTCATTAGGGAAATGACAGCATGGAGTTCTGACAGTTGTCCAAGGGCCTGCAACTGGGGACACAGAACACTCGCTACCCCTCCCCCACAGCCAGCCCAGCCAGACCACGCCCTGCCTTTCAGGAAAATTCCCTAAATGTTGTATCATGCCCCCATCAACCTGGATCAAATTCAGAACTTTAATATTCAGGCTCCTTGATGGAGTCCCTAAAGCACATACAATAAGTGTATGTATAACTTGGTACATATATATCCATATATCTACAGACATATAAACTTTTCACTATATATTTCTAGACTTGAAAAATATTATCAGCACTTGAAAAAGATAACTTTCATTTTTGATCTCTATGCATTCTGGCATTTAAAAATCAAATAATACTTAAAGGTATGAACAAATGAACACGATTCTCTGTTTTACGTCTAGACTCTCATTTTCACTCTCTCAAGGCAATGAATTTTGAGTATTTTGGCTTTCTTTTTTCTGTAATTTACCTCCATGGGTTCAGGTGGTGTGATTCTGAGATAGTTGGGGTAAAGGAAATTACCCCCCAGTAGAACATTGCCTCAAGCCCTGTTTGGACAAATGGACTAAATTGTGGACTGAGGAGCTTTGTCCAAACAATCTGGCCGATCACACTGAGCAAGAGGCACCGTGCTAGACAAAAAGCATTAGGTCCTGACTAGTGATTATTTCTCAGTTTCCTGGAAGGAGAAGGCTGGGAGCTGTACACACAGACAGAAGGTGACCCATCTACTCACGCCCAGGCAGAGCCCAACCCAGGACAACCATCCTGCTCTCCTCCTCCCAGCCTTGTGGCCCTACCCTTTAAGTGTCTCCTCAAAACTCCCTTCTCTGGACAAGGTTAATTCTCCTTTCTGTCACTGGCTCCTCTCTCCTTACCTTCTCCAGCTATCCCTAACACCCTGGCAAATTCTTTCCTGGAAGGCAAAGAACCAACTCTTTTGGGTCAGGCCTAGAACACCTCTAGACAATAACCTGTGATTATATTTTTTAACACTATTATTTGTTGTGTCAGGCAACACCACACTGATAACACGGGAGTTGTGGAGCAGGCTACATAATGCAGGATGCTGCCCAATGAACGAGATCCTGGCCTTTTTATTGATAGAATAATCATACCACATCAGTTACAGAGGTTATGAGGACAAGGAGAAAAAAGTGGGTGAAACTAAAGAATGTGTTTTTGTCATCTAGGGCTTCGGGGGGACATAAGTCTGCTGACCAGATAATTCTTATCTGTTTGGCAACCAAATGTCAGTTATGGTTCTAATCTTATCAACAAGGCTTTCCACTGATCAACTTCTGGGGTCCCTTGTCATACACCTGTCCTTGGCCCCCTGGGCTTTCCCAGTCATATCTCATGATGCATAAGTTGGGAGTATGTTTTATGCATCAGTCTTCAGCCCCCCAGGCTTTCCCGGTCATACCTCATGATGCATAGCCTTCCCAGAGTGATCCAGTTTTTGCTGTTGATTGATTTAAAAGGCACCTTATAAGGTTTGGCTATACCTGACTGTCTGGGCAGTTCTGACCTTGTATAGGGATGAAGAACTGTAGGTAACAAGTGGTGGCCAAACAGGCTGCTTAAGTCTTAGCAGACCCACAATTATTAAAAGTTTACTTTTCACATTTTTAACACCTGTGGTTCTCTCACTGATCCATTTTTATGTCTTTCTGTTCTTGTTTCATGAATGATTAACGTCTTTTATATTTCTGAAAAAGTCATTTTTTGAAAGTGTTTACTTACTGAAATGTTTACTGACTTGTCTCCATTTCCTCTGGGGTCATCATTGCTTCTTCATTTTTGTCTTTGCCCATTGGAGACTTCCTCAGATGTTTGGAGAGGTTGGCAGGTCACCTATATTTAAGAGAAGGCACTAAGTTGCTAATTGGATCTCTGGGTACATGATGAGATGGAAGCCAACTTTATGTCAAGTGATGGTTGTAACTTGTCGGCACTGAGCCACCACCTGATGCTGCTACATAATTATTTCTGTGTTGTGCATTGCCTTCTGGTCTTGTCTCAGTGCATGAGAGCAAAGTTTGGTTTGTTTTATTTACAACAATCTCAGTGCCTGGGACAGTGCCTGGCACATAATACAAGCTCTAAAAATACTTGTTGGATGAATGAAGAAATGTGAAAGAATGTTCTACAGAACACAAGTGCATGGGAGACTGAGAGAGGAGAATTCACCTGACCTGAGAGCATCGGGGAGATTTTTGGGAGTCAGGGGATTTGACCAGAAACCTGACGAATGGGTAGATCAACTTCAGGCAGGGATAAGAAGGGAGAAGAGAGCACAAGCTCTGAAAGGAAGCACATATTTGATCTCCCAGGGGCATTAAAAATGATCCCCCCTGTGCTTTTCAAACCGTGGGTCAATGACCATAAGTAGGTCTTGAAATTAATTTAGTGGGTCTCAAGAAGTGCTACAAAAACCGAAATATCAGACTGCATCATAGATAGCGAAGAGGAGTTTGGTGAGATTTTATTTCAGGAGCAAATGTGCGTGTGTGTGTGTGTGTGTGTGTGTGTGTGAGAGAGAGAGAGAGAGAGAGAGAGAGAGAGAGAGAGAGAATATACAGTCACAATGTCAAGCTAATTTCTTACTCTGGATGATAAAAGTTGACTGGACCTCCTTTAGGAGCATCCTCTCTGGTGCACACACATCCTCTTGCATCATTTAGCTCCTTTCCAAGAACTATGAGGAGCACTTGAACTATTAGGGAGCCTGTTGGATTGCTGTGAAATCCAGCCTTTTGGACCCTGTGTCCTTTTGTTCACTAAGGAAACCATCCACATCAGTCCACTGTGTCTTATTTTGAAAATTTTGAAGTTACAGAAAAGTACCCAGAATAATACATAATCATCCCGACTTTACAAGTGTTTGGGGATTTTCAGTGTGTTTTTTCCCAAGAAAAACCCCTTTCTCACCACCCCAGTCCCATTCCACTCCCCACTCCCTCCTGGTGGAGATCCCCCTTCCCAGTGGCCGTGTTTCCATGTGCCTCCAGGGACCTCCTAGGGCCCGATTATTCAGTCTGGCTTTGCATTTATGTCAATGTGTAAACGTTTCAGCCTGTGTCTTGCTTCTTCACCGGACCCTGAGGATTTGAGATGACAGGGTGAGGGAAATTCTCCATCCATAGGATGGACCTGGAGACCATCATCTGCCCACAGATGCTGCCAAAGGGGGAAATTTTCTATTTCTGAAACTCGCAGACCAAGCATCTGCTCTCTTGTGCAGGATGAGATCTTCTTCTCATTCCCTGGAATGTCCAGAGTCCTCCCAGTAACCCAGGCATGAAAATAACAGTCGCATTGCACTTGACATGTTCCGAGGGAACACTGAGCCTCCTCTCAGCTTGGGGAGCTGAGCAGCCCCAGTCCTAAGCATAACATCTCAGCAGGAAAATCTGGGGTTTCACCCTGAAAGGCAGTGTGAATTTAGTATGGGATAACATGAGTCTGAATTTCTTCCATGATGTGGGCTAGGGACATTCCTATAAAGCTTGCTGCGGTGTTTTCCAGGCAATTTTTTCATTCATCAACCAACTGTTGAACATCGAGTGTGTGCCCTCAAGTAGAAGCTCAATGGCTAAGGACATAGGATTTGGCATGGAGACTTGAATTCTAGCCCTGGCTTTGTCTTTGGGCAAATCACTTACCTCTCTGAGCCTTCATTTCCTTAATTCTATCAGAAGAAGTAGTCTCTACATATAGGATTGCTTTAAGGATTTCATGTGTTAATGTATGTAAAGAATGATGAGTCCACAGTAAGAAGTCAATAGTGATTAGTTATTTTGCTAATTATTATTTGCTTTTAATCAGCTACTGAGCTAGGCCATGCATAGAAAAATGGGTAGACCCAGGTTCCACCCTGGGAGACTTCAGAATCTAGTGGGCTGCATCTAGATTATTCTTCTTCCCCAAGTAGCTTCTGAAATTAAAAACAATGCAGAAAGTGCAAATTACCCCCCCCACCACACACACACACACACACACACACACACACACACAGAGGCTACCAAAACAAAGCTTGAACTGGGGGAGGGGCCTGTTCAAAACAAAGCTTGAACAGGGTGAGGTGAGACAAGTACATCAATCTGGGAGGCCACCATCTTGGGAGAAGACAGGACTGGCAGAGTTAGAGGAAAATAACAAGTCTGCAGCCTCTCCCCCGGGGGCTGGGGGATGTCCCTGAGCCTCTAGCTCTGTGAGCTGAGATGAGGGTTATTAATAGCTGGGGTGAGCTCAGGATTAAGACAGCCTTTCAATCACAAGTCTGGGAAGTTGTGATTTTCCTTCAACAAGTCCATCTGTTGCTGGTGGAAACAACCCTCTGACATGTTTGATGAGCATTTCACTGGCAAAGGTGGGAGGGGCTTCCTTCCTCTAGATGCCCATCCAGACCCCGTTTCAATATCACTTGGTTGCTTTTTTAAAAGGACACTTCAAAGATATAATTGCTAAGTAACTCTGAAACTTACCAAAAAGCCTGTTTTCTTGGTCATCCAGTTTTCTGGGTTGGCTGGAATGAAAATGCTCATTTTTCAAGTGCAGCCCATTGTCATTCGCATCTGTATTCCACCTCAAAATCCACGGCACATGCACTCAGCAAGGGAGCAGGAAAGAAACTGCTCGACAAGGAGAGCAGTGATGCATCCGTTATAATTAATAGCTACAGAAATAAAAGGTATGATGTGTCATGTTTATGAGTTTCATATTTAATTTTACAACTCTGTATTTGAAATATATCAATGCTGGGATTTACCTGTTAAGCAATGTGTATTGTAAATAAATTAGGCTTAAATGTTTATGTCATAAGCCAAATGTTTAAAAGGTTTGGGGAAATCTTTTAAACTTCTAATCAAATCCTCGGTCTGAGAAGTGGGTTCAGATGCCAATTCCTCTCTCCCTGTATCCTCAGGGCATCAGTTTCCACATGCAGACGCCCCCTTCCTGGGCGGGTACCAGGGATCTCCGTGTAAAATCCAGGGGTCCCTTTTAGATGGAGACAGGACCCTGGCTTAAGAGGGTAGTGGAGAGTCCAAAAGATTAGGACATTCTGATTGAAGTAGCCATCAATTCTCTTGCCCACTGTTATTCTTTACTTAAAACTTTTCCACTTTGAAAAAAGAAAACAGGGCCTCCCTGGTGGCTCAATTGGTTAAGCGCAGCTCTGAGGAGCTGCCGGCAGCTGCAGCGTGAATTGGATGCCAGGGAGATTCCCACATGGCGCAGCAGACCTCTCCTGCCTCGCCCGCTGCTCCCCTCAGCAGTGTATTTCGGTCGATCTGCCTCTTCTGTCCCCCACTCTGTCTCTGGTGAACCCTCTTGCCGCCCCACGCCTCTGGCCTACACCCCAGCTTGTATGCATAAATAAATAAATCTTTTTAAAAAATGAGAGAGAAAAAAGAAAACAAAAAAATTATTACTCAAAGGCTGGAAGAGATGGGGAGAACCTCCCCTTATGGTATAACTCAAATACAACCATTTTAATGTTGTGTAGTCCTAGTCAGTTGTCTGCTCATATGGATTTGCATCTTCGCAGTCATCACTATAATGTGAATTAAAGTCTGTGACCTGTAACTACGGAGTCTTCAAAGTAATTATTTTAATGGGTGGATAATATTTCACTGAATGGATAAATCATCATTTAGCCATTTCCCTACTGGTAGGCATTGCAGAAGAAATGCTTTCCCCTCTACCATTCTGAGTTCTTAGCTGAGACTCCTGTAATAAAAGACAGCTCAACAGAGAAAATAAAATCGAAGTATATTAACACGTCTCCCTCACGTCCACCTGGGAGATACCCAGGGCTGAAGGGAGTGCCTCTGAAGGTATCTTGGAATTCAGGGTGAAATGCCCTCTTGATAGGGAAAGGAGGGTGTAGCCAATTTAGGGGCGAGCAAATGATGTTTAGGAAAGATGAAAGGGCCCCTAGAGAACCATCTGGGGAAACCTTTTTCTACAAAGGTTTTCTGGGTGTGGTGCCAACATCTCATCTCCTCTCTTGTGATAAGAAGATTCCTCCCTGGGTGGCAAAATGCCAGGGCAGGATGCTGAGGATAATTGAGTTTCTTTTGGAAGATCTGTGTGGATAGGGGAGTTTTTGAGAAAACCTCTGTTGCATTTGCCATCTTTCCAAGATCTGCAGATCAAATTAATTAATAAACCAAAATAGCATATTTTGGGGTGCTATGTCCTGAACTACAGTCATGTTCTGTGGTGGCATATTCTGCTGTCCTTGTGCATTGAGATGGCTTCTAATTTTTCCTTGTTATGTAAAGATAAATCATTTTTAGTACATCTATAACAAGTTGATATTTTTATCTTATTACATTTATAAATGTATTGAAGTTTATATATATGACCCTCATTATGTTTAGATCTATATTATACACAATATGTTAGATGCACACACATATGGAATATGTGTGTATACATATATATAATTTCTAAATAAGATAGAAAAATCCTTAGCTTCTAATAGTTATTCTGTCATGAGTTAGTGCTTATGTGTGGACTTACTCATTTAATCTTGACCACAGCCCCATAGGTAGTATAACTAGTACCATTACTTTACAGTAAAGACAAGGAAGAGAGACTCAGAGTTTCAGTAATGCACTAATGTCAAATAGATGATGGATCAGTGGACTGCTGAATTCTTTCTCTGGGACTGTGGCCCTTTGCTACCTCTCTCTCTCCATTACGTGACATTTTATACTTATTTCAATGAAATTAAATGTGACATATGGGAACTACCTAAGTGCCCAATGATTGGATTTGAAAAAAGGATGGGGTTTATACATGATGGAATATTATTCAGAAATCAAAAAGATGACATCTTGCCATTTGTGACAACATGTATGAAATTAGAGGGGATTATACTAATCAAAATAAATCAGAAGGAGAAAGACTAATTCTGGAGGATTTTGTTCACATGTGGAATACAGAGAAACAAAGCAAAGGAACAGACAAAACCCAACTGAAACAAACCCTAGAACTCTGACTGCAGAGCTGAGGCTACGAGGTGAGGGGTGAGCAAATTGGGGAGGAGGCCCACTTGACTGTAATGGAGAACTATGGGTTTTTTTGGTGGTGAGCGAGGTATGGTAACACACATTTGAAGAGATGTAGACCTATACCTTTAAAACATACAGTGTTGTAAGCCAAGATTACCTCCATTTAAAACAATGTGACAGAATTCACACTCCCTCCTGTCTTACACACACACACACACACACACACACACACACACAGTGTTGATTCTCACACATCTCAATTTGCTTCCTATGACTGAGCTGTGACAGAACTTACAGATCCAGAGAAGGCCGGGGAGAGAGCCAAGGCCTATATTTTTAATTCTGTGAGTTAGTTAGCCAGCCCTGTTTTCCATCCTGGTCACGAAGTAATCCCAAATTGTTTCAGAGCTATTGGGATTTATGGCCTAAAGCCTGGTCCAACTCAGAGAGAAAAGTATTCTTTAGAAAGACATCTTCTGATGATTATTTTGAGAGACTTTCTGGTAATCCCCAGCAAATCTGCATGTTAATAGGAATCATTTACTCAAAGCAGGAGTCCAAGAAAATAGCTTTACATAATAACAGTAGCTTGATTTGATTACTTCAATTTGGTTCTTGCGATTGAATTAAAGGTAAAGCCAAGCTTTTGGAAGTTTTACAAGACAGTAAACAAAAAAGGGAATAGTACATTAAGACCAACTGTGGTTCCAACCTGCACATCTTCATTATATCTAACGAGCAAGAAGATGTAAACAGGGTCGAGGGGTATCACCACCGATAATCTCCTTAGCATTCAGATAATTTATCGATTTCTTTCCCACATTAAGCCTGCCTAATATTCAGGAAGACTTCTTGGCAGCTACTTCCCAAAAGAACCCATTTTCTTTCTTCTACACTCATTTCAATTGTGTCTACTTGCTCCCTAAAATTCTGATGTCCCAGTGTCGCTGGCCACTTTGAGGCTTAGATGACATCTATCAGCCTCGCTCTCCTTTATAAAGTGACTATTTTTTTTCCTTGGTGATATTAGATAATGTGAAACTATGAAAATAGCTTAGATCCTATGTTTTGCCCTCCAAAGCAACAGTTTAACTTCAGCTAAATGCTAAGAAGATGCAACAGGGGCCTGGAGTTTGTAGAGCCCCCGCAGACCTCGCTTACTCCACCAGTTGTCTGAAAGCTGGACACTCTGGATGCTACTTGGGGTCCTCAGAGCCAGGAGGGACCCATTTCTTAACGTAGCAGGACTTAGCCTAGTCCCCAGACTCATAGTGCTGTTCCCCCGTGTGATTAGAAATAACAGAGGTAGATGCAGGACGTAGAGTTTGGGGCCAGGAAACAAAAGCGACCGTGTGCAGGGCTGTGGGGTTGATGATCTTAGACAGTGGGGCCCTAATGTCTACAGATGTTCCTGAAGAATTTACACTGTAAAATGGACCTGCCACTCAGGAGAATTGGGGTTGGGTAGTTCCACTGTCTAAATACATTTTTCTCCATTTTGAGTTGCCTTTTTCTTTTCATATAAAAAGAAAGTACCCGCTAGCTTATTTTTATTTTGCCTTGTCTGTTCACCTGCTTTGTTTCTTACAGCCCTCATCTATGTGCAATCATCCAACATTTGTCTTGATTTTTTTCTAGCTAACTCCCCTTCCCATAATACTCTCAAGTTCCTTCCATGTTGCTGCAAATGGCAATATTTCATCTTTCCTTTTAGCTGAATAGTATTCCTTAGTGTTACTATACCATGTCTTCTTTATCCAATCATTTATCAGTGGGCACTGAGGCTGCTTCGGGTGTTAGCTATTGTAAAAAAACAAAATGCTTGAATAAATTCTGTGGAGCACACACTTCTTTGAGTTGATGGTTTCAGGCTTTTTTGGAAGATGCCTAGAAGATGACTGGATCTTATGGTAGTTCTAGTTTTAGTTTATAGGTAGGTCCATACTGCTTTTCATTTACATTTCCACCAAGAGTGTATAACGGCTCCTTTTTCTCCAAATTTGTGATGTATGCCATTCTCACAGGTGTGAGATAATATTCTGTGTTTTTGATTTGCATTTCCCTTATTAGAAGTAATGGTGAGAATTTTTTTCGTATGTCTGTTAGCCATCTGTATATCCTCTTTGGAAAGGTACCTTTTCAGATCTGCCCATTTTTTAAATTGGTTTGTTTGGTTTTTGTTGCTAAGTTGAACGAGTTCTTTGTATAATTTGGATATTAGCCCTTTGTCAGTTGTGTGATATATAAATATCTCCTGTATAGTGGGCTATCTTTTTTATCTACTAATATTTTCTTTCGCCATGTAAAACCTTTTTGATTTGAAGTAGTCCTAATTATTTATATTTGCTTTTGCCTCCCTGTCTTTCTCTCTTATTCCTCATTTTTATCTTACAGCAATCTGATCATTCTCAGGACTCTGCAAAAGGGTAGATTACCATCTTTTGTTTAGGCTCAGAATTGATTCTTACAGAGCTTGCTTTATGATCCTGTCCTGATTTACTAGGGGTGCCCAACTAAAATCTACTGAGAAGGTGGAGGAGGCAGAAGAAGAGACTAGACCCAACTAGAAAAACCAATATGTAGCATAGCAAGGGGCGATATGTAAATTCCTTGCTAAGCTCTTTCTATGGTGGATCTCTGAATCTGTCTTCGTTGTTCCAGGCCTTCCCACATATCAAGTATCCATTTCTCTACTCAAAAATAAAGCACTCACACCAGGGCTGGGGCAGCCCGGTGGCACAGGCAAGTAGCCCTAGGTTGCTGCCCCCAGTCTGTCCCTGGCCTGCCGCGTCTCCGAGAGTCTGAGCTGTGGGGTCCAGCTCCGACTTCCTAGCAAATGCACTGAGGAGCCTGAAAGGAAATATTCAGCTTCGTATGTTCTCTTCATGGTTCAGATCTCACATGCTACTTTAAGTCTTTGACTCATGCATTCAATAAGCATTGCTGATTTTGAGTACATGGACGGCATAGTTTTTCTCCCGACACTCTAAGGGTAGGTTTGGTAATGAAAAAGGGCAGTAAAATTATACACACACACACACACAACACACACACACCATTTAGAGAGAGAGAATATATACTATATATACTACATATACACACATATACTATTCCATAAAATAAAAGTTGAGCTATTCAGATGTGAACAGATAAATTTAAAATTATAATGAGAAACCATCAGACATAACTGAATCTATGTTTACAAACACTCTGCTTAAGAAAGCAAGGACGTGCACAAACTTTTAAAAATCACTTTTGCTAAAATTATGTTTTAAATCAGATTCTGGAACCGTATGAAGTAAATCAGTAATTTAGAAATGTAACTAATGTGAATCCCTTCTTCTTTATTTGCCAGAAAAGAAGGTCTATCAGGAGTTCCCCCCAAAGGTCCGTGGAAACAGCCTGCCTGACCAAACCAACGCGCCAGGTCTACTTACCGGAGCAAATGTGGGCCAGATTTTCCTGCAGAAGGGCTAGACTTGGGGGGCACCTCTCCTGCCCCCCCGGCACGCTCCCCCGCCCCACACACTTTGCAGACACCCCACACAGACGTCTCCACAGCAGCTGGTGGGCTGGACCCGCGCTGCCAGTGTGGGGCGAACAGAACGCGTGATTGATGAAGAGCCACGCTGAACAGCCCCGCGTCTGGGCGCCAAACGGTTCCTTGCACGGAGCCAAACAGTTTGGGCGCCAGAAGCAGTACCCCACCAACGTGCAAAGCCTGTTCTTCCCCCACACAGCCCGGGTATTGTCTGGGAGATAAGGCCGGCCAGTGTGCTCTCCTGCGAGAACCGCCCAGATAGGGACGTTGAGAGCTGCGGGGGGTCACGCGCACAGACGCACGCCTCTGGACAGACACCCCAGTGTGCAAAGGCAGGACTAGAGACCACTCTCGGGGTGTGTTGTGTCTGCTAGTTTTAAATGGGGTGGCCAGTTCTTCTTGCCCCCCAAGAAAGCCTTGGGAATGCTGAAGACGGGGTCCCCCCGCGGCTCTTCGGCCAGGTGGGCTCCATGCGAGGGTGCAAGGTCAGGCGCAGGGGCTCGCTGTCCTGGCCCTCCCGGAGCCAAAGCGGGACTGGGGGTCCGGGGTGGGCAGGGCGGAGGGCTGGGGGTTGCGAGAGCTTTTCATTCCCTTCCCCAGTTTATGGCCCTTCAATATCTGGGTGAATTAGTTTTACACATAAGGCCTCCCCCTCCCTTTTCTTTTGCTCTGGTCTCTTTATTTAAATTATTGTTTAACTTAAAATGAATAACAAATGAATTAAATAAGACCAAAACCAAACTTATAGACTATAAAAGCAAATGAGTGGACACCAGAAGGGAAGGGGGATGTGGGTTGTAATTGGGTCAAAGGGGTCCATTGTCTGGAGAAGGATGGAATTGGAGCTCAGTGGGACCCTAAGCAGGAGATAAAGACTTTGGTTTATAGTGCTGTGCACTTGAAATTTATATCATGTGTAAATGCAAAGTTGCTTCAATAAAAAAAAAAGGGACACTTGGCTGAGTGAGTGAAGGGGATCACAGACAGGCCCAGTTTGGGGACAGAGCAGACATTCCCCGCCATATTAAAACTAACATTGGCCGTTAAACAAGTCTAAATGATAAAAAATGGCCACTCTCCAATGAAATGAATTTTGCCTATATTTTTACTCCTATGTAATGCTTTTATTTCTTCACCTTCTCTTTGGATTTTAATTTGCATACGTCATATTTTAATATCATTTCGACAATTCAGTAGATAGGACGTTGTGTTCTCTCCATGGGCCGAATTATCTATCATTTCTAGCAAATAGATAATATCCCTTACACTGCTTTTTCGTAATGTTTTTATCCATTGCCTATTGCTAAAACATTAGGTTATTTTCACTAACGTAAATAACACTGCTATAAATATATCAATACAGTCACCATTCCTCCTTTTAAATTACTTCCTCAAAATAAATTCCAAAGAATGAGATTACCGGGTCAAAGAGTACAAGCATTTTTATGACCTTTGACCTGCATTGATTGCCAAATGCCCTCAAAAGGCATTGTAGCAGTTTTCAAAGAATGAAATATCTGCTTCCCCCACGGTCTCATCAGCATTGAGTTATAGGATTTTCCCTTATTTTTATTTCTCCAGTCTCAACTGAGATTAAATAATAAACCCACGTAGTATTATTATAAATAACTATTTAACCCGCTAATTACTTAATAACGCTTAGGACACAGCAGTAAGGAAGACAGAATAAACAAGCAGAATCACATACTTTTTTAGTCATGCTAAATGCCTTTGTAGATTGTCTATCTGTGAGCCCCCTAAGCTTCAGTACTGAGAACAAAGAAATCGATCCAGAAATAACTAGAATCCATCAACAGACCAGAGTCAAATAAGTTAGTTTTGTTTTCTGAATACATCCACACACTCACAAAACTCTAAACTTTGCTAAAAGATGAAGGCCCAGGGAAATGAATGTTCACTTATTTTATTAATGCCTGGCACACTGATTTTGAGCTGCAAAGATTTTACTCTCTGACCTTTTGTGAAGCCTCCCAATTATTTCACAGTGGCGCTACTGTTTTTCTCTCTGTCTCTAGCGATCTTGAATAGGGAGAGAAAAGATAAAGGAGTGAACATAAAACAACAGGGACAAGAGTCTCTCATTTGTTTTCTAAATTTTGCATTAGACCTGGTTCTGTTTTATAGAAAAAACTACGCCAGCATAGAAATGGACACTGTCTGTGAACGCACTTTGCAGAGGGGATGGCTAAAGGAAAAATGGACAATCCCTTGTAACTGGTCCAGCTCAGATAGTGTTCCTGCTCAAAACCAGGATTTCCATGACTCCGAGGCTTGCACAGAACACACTAGTAAAATCCCCGGAGTGGGGCCTCCCCAGTGGCGCAGCGGTTAAGTGCTGCGCTGTAAGCTGTTGGCAGCAGCAACGCCAGTTCGACGCCCAGCCGGGGAGATTCCCACATGGCGCAGCAGACCTCTCCTGCCTCTCCCGCTGCTCCCCTCAGCAGTGTGTTTCTGTTGATCTGCCTGTTCTGCTCCCCACTCTGTCTCTGGTGAACTCTCTCGCTGCCCCACCCCTCTGGCCTGTACCCCAGCTTGTATGCAAAAATAAATAAATCTTTAAAAAAAAAAATCCCCGGAGTGGGTGATGAGTCAAGGAGGCCAGTTCATCACCGCTGGGGCACGAAGGGAGGGGCTAGAGAACATGTGCCAGGGTCGCACCGGCCGACTTGTGTCACGGGGAAGTGTATCTGCATAGCCCAAGGGGGCATCTCTTCTCTGCTCCACCCCGCCACACCAGGGGCAGTGTGACTGGGGTTTGTAGCTAGAAAAACACGAGAAACAGAATATGTAGATTTCCACTTTAAGGCCCCGTCTCCATTGGTCACGGAAGAGTTTAAGCCAGAAGCACAAATGTTAACTCGGATGCCACCAGCCAGGAGGACCGGAAGAAGGGCTGCACTGTCCTGGCGCCACCAGAACTGGAAGGAAGAGGCATTTTCATGCCCCATCGGGTCCCAGGGGTGGATCAGCACTAGCTGACTGGACCAGCTTCTGCCGATGTCCACGTGCCCACGCACGGCCAGGCTGGCTTGCTGCTGGACTGCGCCAGGGCTGACCTGTCCGCCTCTCCCCCACCCCCACCCCAAGGTGGGGAAAGGCTGTTCCAGGGCGGCAGCACTTCAGGAACTGTGCCTTTCTAGTCTGGGTTAGAGGAAGAGTGGGGAGGTCAAGTACTGACAAGGGCAAACTAGAGAGAGGCGCGGCGATTGGCCAGAGTGGACCTTCATTTAGAGAGAGGGATTGTGTGAGTGAGGCCTGCGGGCTGGAGAGAGCCTGTTCAACTCCAAAGAGAGGATCCATCAGTGTCAGGGGCCAATTCAGAGCATGGCAGTCGGCTGGCTTCCCCTCTCTCCCTCTCTGTCGCTTTCTCTCTCGCAATGGCCCACAGCCTTTTTATTCCCAGTCCTCCCCCACCTTCATCACCCTAAGTATTAATCAAAGTCCGGGGGAGTGAATACAGCAACAGCCTGGCCTGCTGCTGTCCCCACCTGGACCAGCAAGACCGGGTTGCCAAGCACTTCCCCAGTCTGGGTTGGCGCACATGTCACTCTGATACGCAGAATTAAGCTAGAAAGTTCTCTGGCCCCAAAGCTGCAGCCTTCGGGGAGGGGAAGGCTAAAGGAACCTCCCACTTGCCTCACGTCCCGATTACACTTCCCAGCTCCAACCCCCCCCCCCCAGCAGAACCTCACTCGGTCCCCAGGAAGCATCTTTGCAAGCTCCTGTCCAATGCTCATCCCACTGGCTACTGATTTGTTTCTGTGTAGCCTTCCCCACTGGAAAAGCATTTATGGGTACAGTAAGGCAGAACTGGGTTCACACCCCAACTCCAGTCTCCTAGTTGCTGTGTGGCATTGAACAGGTCACTCAACGTCTCTGAGACCCTGTTTCTGCATCCATATGAGTCTACCTCGTGGGCTTGCTGTGCGGCTCAGATGAGCTTCTGCAAAATGCTCAAGCTTATTCCCATCCTACATCGGGCACAGGGGCCAGGAGGTAACACAGTGCTTAAAAGGGCGCTCCACCAAGCTAGTGGCTCTGAGGTGCTGTGGGTGAGCATGGGGCAAGGGTGGCCAGGGGCCTGGGCCTGGGGGGGGAGGCATTTCTTTTCCCCCTCTTGGACAGCACTACTGAACCCATTTGGGTTACAGTGGGTCATCACTCCCCTGCTCACTCTCCACACCGACTGCCTTCTACGCTGCGACCAGAGCAGGTGGGGAAGTACAAGGGAGCTAATCCTGGGGTTTCACCTGGTGTCACTCTAAATGTTTGTTGAGACCCATGTACCGGTGACTGCTATTGTCACCATGAGCTCGAGTGGGAATGAACACCGTCCATTCCAGCAGCAGCACGTGGTCCCTAAGGCCCCAGTGAGGACCATCAACGTAGAGGTTAAAAGAGCCCTAATGAGGTGTGGGGATTCCTCCCAGGGGGATAGCAGGGAGGGCTTCCTGGAGGAGGTACAGTGTGAAGATGATCAAGACCCAGCTGCAGATATTGATGTTGACCAAGTAACCAGGTGGACAGAGACTGCTTTGCAGTGAAGGCAACAGAGCTTAAACGTACAGAACCCTCATTTGCACAGTTCCTTCCAAGCTGTCGGAAGGGCCCTGCCAACTTCTTCCCATGATCAAATGCTCTCGTAAAGTTTGGACCCGTTAGATATTTTAATCACAATCAACTAAGAACCATGTCTCTTTCCACTCCAGCTGTCTCTTCCCCACTTCTCCTGGTTTTGGGAGTGTTTACAGGAGTGGCTAAGAGCATTTGAGGGCACAGCTAAGAGGCAGTTGAATTGGGGGTATGTTTAGCAGGGTTCACTTGTATGAGTCACAGTCACTTCACTCAAGTTACTAGTGGTTCCAGGTATGGAAATGGCTTCCAGAAACATGTCTGCTGCTGACTGTGTCAGCTCCCCCAGCATGATGACAGAAGACGGCAGTGTCAGAGATCAAACTGGGATGTGGGTGCAGCCTCTGGTGCTAGAGGGGACTGGTTTGGAGTGTATAGGGTGAGGGCCAGTCTGGGGGCGCTGTATCACAGAGGTGTATCCACAGTCAATTTATAGATTTGGATCTAGACCAATCTACCTACCTACCTATCTATAGCAATATCTATCTTTATATTATAGCTACCGTATCTAGATGCATATCTTTATATGTGTCTATCTATCTATCTATCTATCTATCCATACACCTCCTTTGTTGGGATATTATGAATTTGCATTTACTAATGTGGGAAAACAGGGTTTCTTTGGCTCTTTAAATATAAAGATACAGGTCTAGAGATATAGATACAAATACAGAGAGAGAACCACATTGTATCTCTGGATTTTGCACTGTTAATGGTATTCTCCGGCTTTTAACTTTTACAGCATTTTGTGATCTTTCCCCCTGAATAAACCTTCCCACTCTTACCTAATCTCGCCTGCACACTATACAGCCCTTTTCTCACCTGCGGAGAAGGACTGCCCTGTCCACCGCCGTAGCTTAGAGGGAGGGCCTGGTGGGGAAGAGCCTCCTTGAACTTCACCCCAAAGTGCTGCCATTTCCCCATAGCCCTGGGCCCTGGCGGGCAGTTCCCAGAGCCCCCTGCACACCAGCTGCGGCTCACTCCTCCAGGCCGGTACCTGGGGGCCGGGCCTGCCCCGTGGCCTTCCTGCCGGCAGCATGGCGGCCTTTGACCACAGCTGCCTGGGAGCAGCGCAGCTCCCTGCGGAGGGTCTGTGTGGCCATTCATCCCAGGCCTGTCTCGGGAAGTCAAAGAAGGTTGCATTATACTAGGTAAAGCTTCTGTCGCATCTGCCAAGATCCACGAACTTCCCTCCCCCGCAGCCCCCACCCCGCCCTCTTCCTTCGCCCCTCTGGTGGCTTTTCAATAGTGTGTGCTCTTTTTCTTCCCTTCTTTCTTTCTGGTCAAGACACGGTTGTCTCTCTGTGGAAAAAGGCAGTGTGTTCGTGGCGCGCAGCTGCGTTTCAAAGGTACTTTGTTGGCCAGTTATGAATTTGCCTTTGCTCATGTGGGGAAACAGGGGGATTCTTTGGCTTTTTTTCCCCCCGAAACTGAAATTGATGTTATTTCTCTGCCAGTGGTACCCAAGGAAATGTTTTGTTCCATTTCCTCCCCTTTCAGGCTGAGCCCTATTTATGTGGGGAGCTGGGGCACTGCCATTAAGAGCCATTGTGGGCGCCAGCAGCACTGGGCTGGCCAAGGCCAGCAGCTGTGGGCTCATGCCTACCCTCACCAAGGTTCATTTCCCTGACAACACGTTCTCACTTGGACCGACTTTCTTAGTCCTGCTCTCCGTCCCCCCTTCCGAAATCCCCCTTACAGTTTGGTGGGGCTTAAAATGAAAAAAGAAAGAGAGTGTGTGTGTGTGTGTGTGTGTGTGTGTGTGTGTGTGTGTGTGTGTGTGTGTGTGTAGTGTGGGGGGCAGTGGAGTGGGCAGGGACTTGGAAAGAAGATAAAGACCCTGAGTTTGAGTGAGGGTAGAAGGGGTGGGAGCTGGGGACGGTGGGAAGTTTTCGCCATAAATAAAAGATCAAATTCGTTATTATTTTGATGATGACCACCCTTCTCCACCCCCAAGCTAGACAAGAAGACTCACCCTGGCCTTGCCCACCCTGGCCTTTCAAATGGAATACCTAGGTGGCCCAGGGGGACCCCTGACCCCTATATCCTGTTCCTTTCTGCCTGCTTTGCTACTTTTATCCGGGATAAAAGGACAGAGTAAGAGATAATTAACAAAAAACATGGCCCCAGGACAATGAAGCAACTGGCCTTGGCCAGCAAGAAATTTATCCTGGTTTTCTAGGTGAACTTTCTCCCATCAATCTTCCCTTTAACCTCCGTGTTCGTGGAAGCAATAGGAACACCCCTCCCCTCCCCTGAGCAAATGCTTTCTTTTGACTGGGAACAAAACAGGGGCTCCCGAAGGCTGAGGTGAAATCTGGGTGGTATGGGGCTCCGCACAATGGGGCCGCTGTTCCTGGCCCTGGCCTGTGTTTTACAACAGGGGAGGGGCGGGCGTGAATGGTCTGATGATGGAAACAATCCCCCTGATTCAGGCCTACAAACGCATCTTCTGTTCCACAAGGAGCCGGACAGAAAAGAGAAAAGCCACAAAGAAAAGGGGAGGGGGGGAGAATTCAAACAAATGCATCAGCCTAAAAAAATCCCCCCCATCCTACATATCCTAGAAAGATGCTTCGAGGGAGAGCCATCGGGATTTCTCAGCCAGGTCTGAATAGCAGGAGCTGCGCTCTGATTTATGGACGGAGCTTAAGCGGCCAGCTAGAGAAAGGCGTGGGGGCTTCTTTGTCCTGGAGAGAAAGTACAATAGGCCACAAGGGTCCAGATCTTTAGGGATGCCCTCGGGTCCTGCCTGCCTCTCACCCTCTCCACCCTGCAAACGCCAGCAGCAGTAAAAATGCTCGGTGATGTGGCAGCTAGGGCGGGTGACAAGGCCTGGCCACTTGAGGTCTCCTTAAGAGGGTATTATGGGCAGGGAAAATATTTGTGCTGTGAAGATGACACACTCCACCCTGTTAATGGCCCTCGTCTGTGCGGGATAATCGCCCCCCTGCCCGGCTGTCAGGAATGCAGCCGTGGCCAATTCATGGCGTCCTCAGAGAAAGCCCCCTTGCCACAGCAACCGAGACAGGACATTGTGTTCACCTACTTGAGCAGAGGGGAAGGTGACCAGGAGGGCAGGCTGCGCTGTAAATTACCATTAAGACAAAACCAGACAGGCCTTCTCACCCCCCGCCCAGGGCCCTGCCCAGTAAATTATGGCTAGTGGCGGGGAGAGCCCGGGAGAGACTGGGTGCCGGAAGTCCCTCCTCTCCAGCTCTGAGAATAGGCTGCCGGGGAATCGGAAGTCTGAGGTGATGGTTGGAGGGCCCAAGGGGTTCCAGGGTGTGCCTTTAGGGACAGGACGGGGGACCCTGACACCTCATATGGTTACTAAGAAGCTTAGCTGGGTGCTTGGCAGGTTAACACCCACCTTCTCCTGCTCTTCTTCTGCCTCTAGCCTTAACCACCACCTGAAGGGAAGGAGAGGAGTAGTGGGGAGTCCTGGGGAGAGAGAAAGAAAGAAGATGGAGGGAGAGTGAAGGAAGACAAGGAAGGAGGGAGGGAGCACAAAGGACTATGGGGATGGGGGTGCTTTGGTGTGGGTGTGGTTTAATAACAGCGCCCGAAGAGGGAGATTCTGTACCTCTAAAACGCAAACAATGACATAAGCCAATGATACCTTAGTAAAAATAAATAAATACACAATTAAGTTAAAATAAAAAAGGAAATTAATAAAGGAGGGAGGGGAAGGAAAAGAGATAGAAAGAAAGGAAGGAGAAAGGAAGGAAGACAGAGCCGAGGCATGGGAGAGAGGGAGGGAGAAAGGAAGGGAGGAGAAAAAGAAAAAGGGAGGGAGAGAAGATGAGGAAAGGGGGGGAAGTAAAAAGGATGAGGAAGAAACTGACCTTCCAAACACCGTTCGTAGCTAAAGATGAGGAAGGAGCAGAGTGATTTCTATAAACATGGGTTTAGCAGAACGCATGTTCTACTAAATGGGTTTCTCGTCCTTCATGTGAGAAGAAGTGTGCTTGTTCCATGCCACGCAGGCCTGTCAATTGCCGCAGCTCTTCACCAGCCAGGACGGGCCTCAGGCACCTTGCAAGCTGGCATGCTACATGCTGCGTTGTTTGCCTAAATTCACTTTCAGAGTGATCCGTATTTTTTCCACTCTTTTGAAGCAACATGTTATGAAGACATTACGCTCTTCCTCTGTTGAGCTACATCTATCCTGAGTTTGAAGCAGAAGACATCACACTGGATGGAACTTTTTTGGAGTCAAATGAAATAGAATATGTGAAGTGTTCTGTAATCCTTAAAGTAGGTGGCAGCTCCTCTTACCCTTAGTGATCAGGCCCTCCCTGAAATGAACATCTTTGGTTGGTTGGAAATAGCATTGTGGCAGATATAATTAGTTAAGAGGAGGTCATCCTGGAGTCAGGAAGGTATTAACCCAACGTGACTGGTGTCCTTATGAGGTGATCATTATGTGGGGACACAGGGAGATGGCCCTGTGGAGATGGAGGCAAAGATTGGGGTGATAAGCCAAGGAACACCAGGAATGGTGACCCACTGCCACCAAAGGCTGGGAGAAAGGCGCAGGACAAATTCTCCCTGAGAGTCTTCAGAAGGAACCTGCTGATACCTTGGTTTTTCAGGTTTCTAGCCTTTAGGACTGGGAATCAATTTCTGTTACTTTAAGTTAAACAGTTTGTTACACTTTAAGTTACCCAGTTTATAGCAGCCCCAGGGAATCAATACATTACTAGAATGGCTAGAATAAAAAAAGATAGAAAATAACAAGAATTGGTGAGGATATATGGAAAGGTTGACATCTTCCTACACTGCTGGTGGGAATGAAAAATGGTGCCATTGCTTTGTAAACAGCCTGAGAATTTTTCAAATGACAAAACACAGAGCTAGCATGTGATCTAACAATTCCACTCCTCTGCAGCACCCATGAGAAATGAAAACATAGGTTTACACATAAACCTGTACAAAGATATGCATAGCAGCACTCTTTATAATATGGTTCAAATGTCTGTCAATTGACATGTAGATAAATAAACTTTTATCTCCATACCATGGGATTTTGATAGTAAAAGGAAATGAACTATTGATAAGAGCTGGTATGAGAACTACAATACAGGTGGATTTTTAAAACATTACAGTAAGTGAAAGAATCCTCTTGCAAGGGACCACAATATTGTATAATTTCATTTATATGAAATGTCCAAGTAGGCAACTCTGTACAGACATGAAGTAAATTAATGCCCAGGGCTTTAGAAGTTGGCCATACGAGAGGGTCATAACTAAGGGGTACAGGATTTCTTTGAGGGCAATGAAAATTATTGTGATAACAGATAACACTGGTCAATAGTGAGATCATTACTGACTTAAAAAGGTCCTAATCTGTAGTATCTTGGTGTGCTGAACATGAACATAACCCTGAAAATGATATATTAGCTCTCATTTTGAGGATATTTCATATAATTCATTTTATATGTTTCACTGTGTAAATCTATCCAGTAGGACGGCAACAACATCCTAAATCAGTCTAGAATGATGTAATATTTCATCGCATTGCATAATACCATCATGCACACATCATCCAGATTTGATTGCATCATTTTCTGATGCAGTGCAATACTACTGCCAGGCGGCTGCTGAAGTAAGCTGACGTCCCCAGTGCACTATAGAAAGCCCTGTCGGAAAGGTTGACCATTGAAAATATTTCAGACTTTGTCTGCATCTGCATTGAGACCAGTTCCACATGGTGAGAGATTTCCTATTCCAGAAACTCTAGCAGAATATTCTCATGATTCATCTGATGAGGACAAGGGTGAGCTGACCTATTCATCTCCTGTTCCATCAGCATGCAGTGATCCAGATTTTCACTGTGGTGCACCATAAACCGCACACAGACTAACACAGGAAGAACTAAATGACCTGGTTCATGATTTGAACTTATCCAAGAACAAGGCAGAATTACTAGGATCAAGACTCCAACAATGGAATCTTCTAGAAGAAGAAGTCACAATTACTTTAGATTGAAAGCACCACCAGCAGTTGGAGCCTTTCTTCAGAAAGGAAAGTACTCTGGTATTCTGTTCCAATATTGAGGGCCTCATGAATGCCTTAGAAATCACTTATGACCCACAAGAATGGAGACTATTTCTACACTCTTCGAAACTGAGTCTTAAGGCTGTGCTTTTGCACAATGGAAAGCACCTTCCATCTATTCTATTCCTTAACAGCTGTACAAAAGACAAGCGAAGAAATCTAAGAAGTAATCTATGACTTGATTTTTTTACAGTTGTTAACTGTAGACTTATTACTATTGGCATGCATTTCATGATGTAAACATCAATTTATTGCAGATGACAAAAAAAAAAACTAGAGCCAAAATTAGAATGTGACTGTCATATTCGTGTTGAGCACATGCAAATTGATAGGCAATGACCAATTTTATTTCAGTAACATGACTTTTGTAAAAATTTATTGACCAGTGTAATTAGTTCTGTGAATATATGAAAGCCATTGAATTAAACACTTTGAATGAGTGAATTGAATGGTATGTGAATTACATCTCAATAAAGCTGTTTGATATGTAGAAGAAATTATGAAAATAGATCATGCACGATTGGACAGTCATCATAGCTGTGATTGTCTGGACTAGAAGTGATCCAGTGGATCAGCTGACAAAATTTGAGTGGACTCTGAATTGGCATAAGGGAGGTATTTTATGTTTGGGAAAGTCCTATGGTGGTTGTGTAGAAAAGGGTCCTTGTTTGGGGTCGGTATTTAGGAGTGTGAATAGAAATAAAACTTCAGATACAGTGTGGTGGGGGGCATGAATAGGTTTCCCCAAACTGAAAGATAACTTGAATCCTAAGAAGAGGCGGGCACATCCATTAATTACACTTAGAGTTTGTAAGGGTAACTTACAAACAGGGGTCCTCAGTGCCAGAGCCAGTAGACAGAACTTCAGATCAAGGCAGGAGCCACAACTTCCACTCTGAGAGGCTTCTTATACCTTACTGAAGTTTAGTATTTAACTAAAGAATAGGAGTTGTGTAAAACTACTGACCCCATAGGTCCAGAGGAGTATCTGTAAGGTTATTAAGTTTGTGTATGGTTTACAGGTCCAGGTTAATGAAGATGTAGAAAAAAATGGAAAATTTGGCTATCTTCCTGAAGTAGGGCAACTCAGTCACAAGCCTAACATGGACTGCATGCAAGATGGCCTCCATGCAAGACGGTTTGGTTTTCCTACAGATAGAGAGTCTGCCCCCACCCTCCCACCCCAACCCTAAATAAAGGAAGTATAGTGATTCCAACTCACACAACAGCTGATAACAGAGTCTTTCTTGAGTATTAAGAGTTTTTTAAAAGGGGGAAAAGAAAAATAACACAGCAAACAGCTAGAAATGGAGAGAAAGTACAGAAAGAAAGGGGTGATAGATAATGGTGGTGATAGACTGTTCAGATACTGGTTCTCTAGACAATTGTCTGTGGAAACTATTAAACCTATCCTCACGCCCTTTTTAAAAAATGACAAAAGCTACTGTTTATGGAATGCTTGGTAGGTACCAGTCTCTGTGCCAAGCACTTCACACACATTATCATGCTTAAGTCTCACAACCCTATGGGAAGGATACTCTTACTATCCTCCTTTCACAGACACATAAACTGAGGTTCAGAGAGGTTAAGAAACTTGGCCACAATCATACAGCTAAGAAGTGGCGTAACCAAGAGGCAAAACCAAGTCAGCTTGCTCCAAACCCAAGTTCATTATCATGACCATAATAGCTGTCCATGTAGCAGATCAAGGAATTACTGCCACATATAGAAGGGCCATTGAGAGACACATAGGATTAAAGAGTATTATGTATCGTTCCAGCCCTAACCAAGGACCTAGGGTTTTAATTGGGGAAACCAGTTCAAAGGTGCCTAGGACTTCCCGCAACTCTCTGCCCAGCCTCCCTACAACTGCATCACTCATGAACTCTGTCTGGGAGGTTCTTCCCACCTGCATCTATAACCTCATCCCATGCTCCAGTCCCCTGCTTGAAGGTCTTTGGGGTCTCGGGTTGAAGGTGGGGGCAGTAACTGTGATTTTCATAAAATGATTGATTCCGTGGCACTGATAAGACATAAACCATCCTCCAGTGGCGTTATGGGGGGAAGCCTGGGGCCCTGGGAGTGGTTTGGCAGGAATAATTGGGGTATCTGGAGTAAGTGCTGGACAGAAGAGAGAAATGAGGAAGGAAACTCCGAAGCTTCAAAGAGTAAAGGAATGTTTTAGGGAAAGGAATGACATAGCCAAAGTGTGGGTGAAGAAAGATAGCCTTGGAAGCCTTTATAGGGAAATAAGCAAGCGAGGAAGAGAGAATGTAAAGTGAGGGGTGGGGCCAGGAGGGCAGACCAGGGGCGCTGAGTGTCGAAGTGAGAGTCTAGACGTCATCCTCAGATTCCTTGCTTCAAAGACGAGGGCCTTTGGACATGGGCTTTCGGAACCTCAGTTCTCACTTTCATCACACACACTTGGTTTTTTGCTCTTTATTCATATCTCTATCTACCTCTCCCCCTATTTTTAAGTAATATATTTCACACAGAGAAAAAAACTCAGAAAATGATATAAAAATTCTGTGCACTTGAATTTTTTTTTAAATAAACTTTTGTCTCTTTGCTTGGGATCTTTTCCTTTAAGATAGAAAACAATCTAGATGCCCCAGCTGCATCCTTTAACCTCTCCCTCATTTTATTCTTGCTCCCCAACCACAGGTGGAATAACTGTTCCATTCCTTCCATTGTCTCCTAACATGACAATATGGCATCTATTCTCAGTTACCCATTATATAGAATGTGTAGAATCTAAACAATGTATAGAAGTTAATACAGTGCATCTATCTACCATCTATTTATCACCTCTGTCTGTCTGTCTATATTTAGCTAGAGAGTATGACAAATGCAGCCATGGACATAGATATACAAACCGAAGATGAATTCACAGCTATTTGGAATAGTAGACTTGTTTAATATAGGAGAAAATCTGAATTTAGTTTATCAGTTGGTTCTCTAGCGAAGGTACCCATGTAGTAACGTAGAAGTCCTAACTCTTCCCCAGAATCCTTCATTCTCACCTGGCCCACATCTTCCAAAGGACAGAATAAGTCCATGGACGAGGTCACAGGGTTTGCTGGAAAATATCTCAGCACTTAGACCTGCCCTGCTGGCGGTTCTCACCTAGAGGATGCCCCCTGGGCAGGGCGGCAGCAACATCTCCCATCCTCCCCCAGCCCCCAGAGCCCAGAGGCCCCGCGGAAGAGGCGGGTCTGGCAAATCTGTCTCCACAGGACTAGGGCTTAATGACCTCCCCACCCCCACACAGCCGGACATCTAGCTCTTGACAAGGCTGATGGCCACAAGCTTCTCTCCCAGGTGTGATGCTGATTTTCAGTTTTATAGTCATGCGTGATTGGTAGCCTCGTTTGACTCCAAATCTTTTCCCCCCTTGTTTCTTTTTGGTCCATGGAACCTCCGAAGTCACCTCCTTCAGTTTGTCGAAATCCTTCAGTTTGATCCTCTGGGCAATGCGAACCCCAGGGACGCTGTCCAACTTTGGGGACTCTCTGGGGAGAGGTTCACTGTAAGCTGGTGAGGGAAGGAGGAAGGGGCAGAGACAGGGAAGTCCCAGCCTAGTTTGTGAAGGGCAAGTAGCGTTCATTCAGTTCCTCTGATCAGCTCTGACGCCAGTAAGCCTTGGTGTCACTACTAATTACCTCCTAATGGCCGCGGTGGGTACAGTCTCCCATCTAAAAGCAAAGTCGATTTCTTGTCACATTCAGACCTCAGCTGCCCTGCCCATGGCGATGGTCTGAGGTAACAGGCCTTAGTTCACCTGCTCTAGTTCATCAGCTCCATCTCCAGCTGAGGTACCCCCCTCCCCAAGATTATTTGTCATTAAAATGCTCAGGCCGCCTCTGGCTCTCTCTTTACAATCTGGATGTTCCCTACACTTTGAGAAAGGTTTTTGAAGAAAGATTAGCAGGATTAGGAAAGGTTCACATATGTTCAGCCTCACTCTTGGTATTCAAGTCATCACACCCCAGCACCACCCAGGAAGACAAGAAAATCTCGCAGGCAGAGTTGGGGGAGGGGTGGGAAGCCAGAGGGGTGGGGGCTGAGAGAGGGCTGGGCCTCCCCCCAACAATGCAAAGCTGGGGCTGAGGCAAATTGAGGACTATTTGATGCCAGTGAATTCCCAGGCAGGTCACTAGAATTTGGGGTGTTAGCGCGATCCCCCTTCACTCTCTCGGTGATGTTTTTCTCCCCTTGAGAAGCAGGCGCGGAGGGAGGAGAGGGCTGAAGTCAGCACTCCGGTCTTCAGACAGGTTCTAGGAGCTGCCTCTGCCCTGCTGCTGTCCCTGGGCACGGCCCCTCCACTTTGTCTCCCCCATTTCTTTTCCCCAAAGCCTGACATGAAAGGAGCCGTGACCCCAGGAGCCTGTGACTAAACCATCCCTGAGGGGGCGGCTTCACCTGCTGACCTCAAACATCAAGTCATCAGTTGTTCTACCAAAAACAAGGAACCGAGAAACCACCGCCAAAAGGCAGCCTGGTGAGACTCACCTGCACCTCCCCTAATGCAGGGCCAGCACCCCGTCATCGAGCCTTTGGGGAGCTGCTGGGTTAAGATGCCTCCTCCCTCTGCTGGGCCCGGAAGCAGCATCGCCTGCGTGACGCTGACTTGGTGAACGAGGGCGCGCTCTCCCAGCCACCTGACCTCAATTAAATGGGGTCTCTGCAGGTCGATTTTCACAGAACCAAGCTGAATATTCCTGTGATACAAGCTCAAAGGACAAGTGAAGGGAGCCTTAAAGGAGCAGGGTTGCAGTGTGTGCAGCACCCTTTATAACGTGTCCCTCACACTTTCTTCCCAGCTGAGCTCTACCGTGTATTTGTCCCTAAATAGCTCCATCGCTAGAATGTAAGGACCAGGAGGGCAAGAAACGTTGTCAACGTTATTACTGTAGCATCCCCGTGACTTAGAGCCACGCCAGGCCACCGTGGGCCTTCAGCTAGTGTGTGTGGCTTCACTGAATGAGTCATCATGCCTCACTCCAGCATGTAACTTCGGCCTCTAAATACCACTTTGTGTTCTCTCTTGGACAAGAATGAGGTTCTTTCACTTCATAATGGCCTAAGCTTGGGGTCACTCCTGAATCGGCCCCAAAAGTGTGAGATAAACAACGTCTGACCTCGTAGCCTCAGGCTGGCCCAGCTCCTGGCCCAAGAACCTCTGGCCAAAGTCCAGGAGCTGCCTGCTAGTGTTGCCTTACTTTAAGGGTATGGTTCCCCACGCCACTGGCCACAGCTGACCCCACGAGTCAGGGACATGCAGGGAAAGGAGGTGGCCACGTTGGTTTACATGATGTAGGATTCGCTCCCTGCAGGGAGTCGGTCACCTTCCCTAGGGGCTGGATACCTGAACAAAGCTGAGACTCAATCAGCAGGGGGCGGGGAGGGGGCTGGGGCACCGGACAGCATCTGTCACACCAAAAGCAGGGCACGAGAGCGTCTGCCCGGCAGGTGTGTGCTGAACAGACCGTTCCACAGAGCAACAGGAGCTGCTCACAGCTGTACCGCCGGCCCCATGAAAAGATCGGGCTCGCTGCAGGACTCAGCGAGCGCCATCTCTGCTTGGCAGGTGCGCTGCCTTCAGTGGCAAGTGCCCCGCAGGCAGCAAAGGACATACCCAACCCCCAGCTCTACTGTGGGAGGACCCATTTCCCCTTGGTTTGGGTGAGATCAAGCCATCTGGGCAGGATTTACTGTATTTTTATTCTGGATCCGTTTTTGTTTGCTTAGAGAGGGATATCTGTGTTTCTTCTACTGGAGATTCTCCAAGTATGTTCTTGATCCTCAGAATATTAGTAGACAGGAGATTTAGGGAGACATACATTTGGGAAGTGCTGGGTTGAACAGCCAAATGGGCTGCCATGTGAGATCTTTGGCTGTCGCCACTGTCACCAAGGATGAACTGAGCATGCTCATTGTGGCTACAACCCTCATACTCTGAGTTGTTTCTGATTTACAGATAGGGAAACTGAGGCACAGCAAGTACCAGGCCCAGGTCACGCAGGGGCCTGTGGCTGGGCTGGCACACCAGCCCAGGGCATCTAACTCCCAGGCCTGCATAGCTTACTTCATGCCCAGTCCCCATGTTTGCACCACGGCTGGACCTCTCGGACAGTGGACAGAACAGGAGGTGCCACGTGCCCCCTCCACAGCCTCCCTGCAGGCTCAGAGCAGCCTCTCCTGGAGACCAAGGGGGGACCCAAGTCTCCCTCTGGCACTGACCCCAGCCAGAGTTTTCCAGGGTGGGCATGGCAGCAAGGGGGTGACATGCTTCCCCGCCCCACCTCTGCACTTTCCCCTCAGTGCTCTGGTTCCAACCTGTGTGCCCACGAGGAAGGGCTCGCCCACAGCAGGGAGTGCCTCTTATTGTCGTGTGTGGTATTAATAACCAGCTCTCCCCCCCATCCTTCTCCCCTCCTTATAGTGAGAACAGCTCCTTGATGAGGAGGGGGGTCAAGGGCAATCACCCCCCCATCTCAGTCCATTTTGGTTTAGTGGGGACTGGACATCTGTCCACCCATGTCTCCTGGGTGCAGCAAATTAGGTCTCAGGGACAGGCCTGGAAATAGCACGTTGTCTCCATCTCACCAAAAGAAGTCAGTCCTGGAATGCTCTGGAAGGCAAATACTCTATTTCTACTGTGGTGGTTAAATGGGTGGAATGAGAGCCCGGAGCTGCCAGTGGAGGAGAGAGAGCTAGGACGGCAGAGACCAGTCAAATCAGAGTCACAGCAACAGCAGGTGGGCATCGGGTCAGCCATGCTTGGAGGGGCAGCTGGCTTCCTCCTAGGGAGCCCACACTTCACACCTTTGCTTCAGCTGCTTTGAGGAGAATCTGTCATCCCTCAGGGCAGGAAGTCTGATTCGTGCAAGTGTTTCCTGTGTGCCAGAGGCTGCACTTCAAGTGCACCCTCCCTGTACTCTTCAGAATCCCTTGAACTCCTCAAAGTTATGACCAGAGAGCCTGTGTTACCTGCCCAGGTGCCCCTGGCAATGAGCTCAGTGCTTGGCACTTAGTAGGTGCTGTGCAATAGTTTTTAAGTGAGTGAATGGACTCCCTTATGGGTGCAGCCTCTGCATGGTACATGGAGGAAACAGCTGGCATTTGAACCCAGCGTTCTCAGGCTCCAGAGCCGTGCTCCGAAGCCCCCTGCAAAGCTGCCTCCCAGCTGACTTGGCTGCGGGGTACGGGGTAGGCTCACTGTGCATGAGCCCACCGGGCATTGTCACAGCTGGCCCAAAGTGGTCGGCGATGACCACCCAGGCTGACCCCTGGGTGTGTGGCTCTGGCCTGGGACTCTGAGGAGTGGGTCACCTCTGTTCTTTCAGTGCACTGGAGTCTGTGATTTCAACTCTGCAGACCTGCATTTGAATCCAGCGCCATGACCAGCTGGCCATGTCCCTTTGGGCAAGCTTCTTAACAAGTCTGTACCCAGTTCCCTCGTACGTAAGACTGAGATGATACTAGTACCCACCTTACAGTCATGTCCACTCATTCACTCAGGAAGCATGTATTGAGTTTCAGCCATGTCCCAGAGATGATGGGCAGAGGACGGGGGGAAGGAGAGGGGAGGTTGCAAATGGCGCAGGGACACGGTGAGTTCCGTTCATCTCGGGTTGGGAAGCACCGTAGTCAAGACTCTAGTACAGGTGGGAGGTTGTCCAGGCACATTTCAGGGTCAGGGCCAGGCAGTGCTGTGCTAGGAGGAAAGCTGGGCCATTTCCCTGGTAGAGATGCCCCCACCTGGCTGATTTTCAGTTATCCAGTTACCTACGTGATGCCACTGAACATGGAGTGCCCTGGGTTGGCCCCAGAAGGGCAGCCTCCTCCAGCACCAGAATGCCCAGCAGCACATCGAGATTCTGGCTTTGTGTGAAAGAGGGACGGTGGCCTGTGGCTTCCCCGCTGCCCGGCCCTGCCCAGTGTGCCTGCAAGGGCACACTGCTCCGAAAGAGTGGGTTATTCCAGCACATGGCTGCGATAGCGCTTACTAGAAAAAAAGGAAGAAATCCAGTTTTTCTACCAATGTGTCAAGGAATCGTACAAAATTGAACGGTAATGAGAATTAGGAAGTTCTGATACATGTTTGTGTTCACTCAAACCACTAAGCATAAGAAATGAAATTATAGCATAGTAATTTTTCCAAATTTAATGACAATTATGGCCCGGACTGTGTCTCAGGCCAACCAGTTAGTTCAGAAGTCGGGAGAAGTCTCTGGAAGACATGCGTGTGTGGTGCTCAGCAGAAAGAGTAATTATCATCTTCGGGTTGCCCGGTTCCCTAGCCTTATAATGAGTAAGATATTTAGAGTCTCGCACTGTTTATGTGACATTTCAATAAGTAATGCAGAGATTTGACAACATTTCCATATTCCTCTTTTAAAGTCTGAATGCCTCTGCCTTAATCCAAGCTCCTTGGCATTTATTACTGTTTGTTACACTAACAAGTAAGATTATGAGAATTCTAATGAAGGCTTCCAGTGAAAAACTCTGTGATTAAAATGCCATAATAACAGTTGCATGCATTTATGTGTCTGATTACCATAATCTATTTAGCACAAGTAAACAGACAAACAGAAGGAGGAAAGGAAGCCCACCGCACTTGAGCTAAAGGAGAATTTGAAATGCGAGGGAGACAATGTAAATATGTAAATGTCTCAGGATATCCTTTTCATCTCTCTCCTTTCTCATTCTTGCCTCTTTTTTTTTTTTTTCTGTTTGCTAATGAGAAGACTATACCATCACATGTGGTCCCCGCTCTACCAGGCTGAGGTGCATTTGGGGGCCATCTGCTGGGGCCAGAACCCTAAACAATGCCACCCAGAGAGCACTGGGTATATTGGCCGCCACCTTTGACATCATGGAATAGAAGAAATGGTATCTCAAAGGCTGCAGGCTTTCATGTGCTCACTCTGAACACTTAGTTCAGCTGTTACTCCATTAATGCAGGGCTGACTGGGATGGCCACGCTGCCCTCTGCCTCTCTCTCCCCACCACTGCCCTTCCCCCACTGACATCGCATTGTCAACAAATTAACAGCAATCATGCCAGCTTTCTCAATTAGTCCCCCTCTGTAGCTCTGCTGGCTACTCTGCTTTTAATTCCTAATAAAATGTCAGGCAGGAGAGGGACTAGCATCTTCTATTTGGTAAGGGATTTTGGAGAACTTTATCTAAAAGGCGGTTGAAATGTAGGATAGTGGTGACAACTCCATTTGGGAAACAAAGACATCGGCTGGCATCTCCCGTGTGTTGTATTAGGGAGATGGCACAGGCGTGTTCTTTTTTCAAGAAGGAAATCACTTCTCAAGTAGAAACAGGCAAGCAGTTGATCTGGCCTTAATACAGAGCTTTTGCTGGTGGAGGGTTTGCTGGTGCAGATGTTTAGTACAGAGTATTCGAAAAACCCAGGTTTAGAGAATCCACCAAGGCCCAAAGAAAACCACACCATCTCTAGATCAGAGATAATCGTGTTTCCATTTCTCCACAATTCTAAGCAAATAAAAAAATCCTGGAATCCTCGTAGAGAGGAAGGGTACACAGCTCACATTTGCTGAACTTTTTCAGCATCCTAGGTCCCATTCAATACTGTTCATGTGTTCACTCGATTTCATCCTCACGAGTTGGCCAGGAAGATACCACTACAGGCCAGGAGACCGGGACAGAGAAGTAATCAGATGCATGTGATTCTAGTTCAATAAGGGAAGGAATTAGAATTCTTACCCAGGCTACCTGAATACAGAACCTGTACTTAAACAGAAGACTCCTTTAGAATGTTCTGTTTTCTACAGTTTAAGGACCGTATGTCCTCTTTGGTAAATGACATGTCCAATGAGAAGCAATGTAGTATAGTCCCTGACGCACCGTCTAATCCTGCTTCCTCTGCTAGCCAGGGTCACTGAAACAGTAACAGTGGTCAAGATATCATTATTCTTAAGAGAGAGAACTATTTCCATTTTGCACACATTTTTCAAATGGAAAGATTTCTACAGGAAGGAAGCGAGTGGGGTGCAAAGAGGTAAGAACATTTATCACTAAACACGATACACCCCATTGTTTGTCCCTCCATCCCCCAGCCCCACACTTACCTGCACATATGGTGGCGCCTGGAAGCCACATGCTAAGCCCCATATGTACCAAATAATCACAGGGGTAGGTTAAAGAGACAGCCTTCCCCCTAATTTGACCAATTTAGCATTTGGGGAGTAGTTTGCCTGTATCTATCTAGGGAATTTTTTAAACAATGGATTGAAAGAGAAATTAGGGGAGGCAGACAATATTTTGGAATCAACCTAATAAATGTGAACAGCTGCGATGCAGAGCCATGCACACAATAAATGCCGGTGTCCCCTGGGGCTGTCCTCCACTATAGGTTCTGTGCCTGGGCAACCTCATCTATTGCAGGATGAATTCTGCTCACACGGACGTGCTGCTGTGTCCCTCCAGCCCTCTAGCTCCAGCCCTTGGACAACACCCCCAACTGACCCCCGGATGTCCTCTCACACGTCTGCAACTGCGCGTGTCTAAAACACTGAGTCTTCACGGATTCTCCATCTGGTGGATGAGTTGAGGTGACACCGTCCATCAAGCCATCCACACTTAGAAAACTAATAAGATCCTAGACTACTGCACACCCTTCCTGTCCAAACAGAGCCAAGCACCAAGCTTGTGGTTTTACCTGCCAAGAATGTCTTCCATCTGCTCCTTCTCTAGATTCCTGTCATCGCCCAAGGTTGGCATCTGTATTAATTTGCCAGGGCTGCCGTAACAAAGTACCACAGGCTGGGAGGTTTAAGCAACAGGAAGCTATTGGCTCGCGGTTCTGGAAGTCCAGGATCGAGGTGTTAGCAGGTCTGGTTACTTCCGGGGTCTCTCTCCTTGGCTTGCAGATGGCCGCCTGCTCGCTGTGTCCTCACGCAACCGTCCCTCTGTGTGTCTGTGTCTTAATTTCCACTTTTATGAGGACACCCATCAGACTGCACTAGGGCCCACCCATAGATCTCATTTCAAATTCAGCACAGGAACTGGGGTGGGGAGCATGATTCAGGGTCCTTATCTCTTACATGGATCACCATAAAACCCAGCATTTCCCAAGGTTTCTGCAGGTAAAAATTCCCGTATATTCCAAATGTTTTGTAACAAGAAGAACTGCATTACTTCTATTATCAGGAAAAAATGTAATGAATCCTATTGAATAAATCTGCAACCTCCTTTCAGCTCAGGAGCCTCCTCGGACCCGCTGTGTCTTCCCTGAAGCCTCCTCGCTCCCATCTCTCCACTTGCCTTCAGTCTGGTTTCTCCCTTTCCATGCCATTCTTAGGCTGATACATGGGCCGGACAATCAACTGGACTTGGGCGTGGCCACTCTCTGTGGTTTCACGTTCATCCGTTGGCAGACAACCAAGTGCTGGAGAGCACATGCCGAACGGGGCAGAAGTCGTGCCCTAGACACTGTCCCGGTCAACGGAACCCACTTTGAAATCAAAACATGGCCTCGTGGTCTTTGGTACACAGAATGGATTTCATGGTTGTTTATCCTAACTCTGCATTTTATTTTATTTTATTTTTAAAAAATTATTTATTTATACATACAAGCTGGGCTACAGGCCAGAGGCATGGGGTGGCAAGAGGGTTCACCAGAGACATAGTGGGTAGCAGAACAGGCAGATCAGAAATACACTGCTGAGGGGAGCAGCGGGCGAGGCAGGAGAGGTCTGCCGCGCCATGTGGGATTCTCCCCGGCCGGGTGTCAAACTCACATTGCCGCTGCCAACAGCTCCACAGCACAGCGCTCAACCGCTGCGCCACCAGGAGGCCCCTAACTCTGCATTTTAGGAGAATTTTGCCCATTCCTCCTCCCAGGTACTGAGGACAGGCAATCCTCCACTGTCGTGCATGTCCCTGTCCTCAGGCTCTGCGGCATTGGGGTGCTAAGCATTGGGGCTGAGTCTCCAGACCCCCGCTTGGCCATGGCTGAGCCACACAGCCGTCTGCAGGGGTACCCGTCCCGTTGGGGGAAGATGGGCTGGGAACAGTCCTTCCCTGCCTGATCATCCAGGTCTGGCCTCCCCTGACTTTCTTGGACTCGGGGTCCCTGTCTTGTCAGGGTGGGCATCTCCAGGGGCCCCACGCCCCCACCTAGCATCCACTTTCTGCCAAGCTCTGCCTACACTTCCTCCCTCCCATCGTGTTGGCCTAAGTGGCCGCCCTCTGGACTCTGGACTCCCACAAACTGTGCCAGGGTGCTGAAGAGGCTCTCCAGGTTTTTTCTAGAACATTGGAATTGGTCATAGCAGCAAAAGGTATAATTTTGAAGTCAGACAAGCATCACTTTAAGTAGAAAAATGTTAGTTCCTCACGTTTAAGAGAGTGCTCCCAAGACATGACAGGGAATGTTGACTCCCCAAAATATCCATTCTCCTCTTTCCTTTAGCACAAGAGCACCTAATGGGCTCTAATGGTGGCACTTGGCCACCCATCTGAAGACTACACTTCCCAGCCTCACTTGCTGCTGGATGTAGCCACGTGACTATAAGTGGCCAATGGGATGTGAACAGAAGTGCTGCCTGCAGTCCGTGGGCCCATCTTTTCTTCAAGGAAGGTGTTGTGGACTCCACATTTCCCTTTCATTCTTGCTGACCAAATGCAGAGAAGTCATCAGTGCAAGAGAGAGAATTCAACACAGGGGAGGATGACAGAGCGACAAGGGAAACCACGGAGCACCATCTTGCTGCAGGATGCTGTACGTGGCAGCTCCGTGAGACGAGGTCTGCTCCCATTCTGTCCCTGCTGCTGTTTTGAGACTGGTGTTCATGACTGAGAGATCAGCCAAGGCAGCGCCTCCAGGGGAGGCAGGTTAGGACATGGGGGAATCAGGAAGCCAGGAAAGGGGAGATCTCAGGCAAAAGTCCTCAAGTGTCTGAGCTGCAGCCTCAACCATAGGGGGTCCCTGGAGTCAAAATTAGGCTGGGGAGTCATCTCAGCCCAGAGCCAGGAAGTTTTGGGTGGTCCCTGCACACATTCAGCAAAGCAGCGCCAGGCGCCCACGTGAAGCCCAGCAAATACAAGGGAGGTGGGGTGCAGGCCCCTGAGAGAGATCGCTTACCCCAGCCTGAGAGTGTGCACGGAAACGGCACAGGGGAGCAGCCAGGCTCCCACTGCCGGCCACGGCAGCTTCTGCTGCATCAGAACTCCAAAGGCAAATAGCGCAGGTTCCAGCAAGGCGACAGCAGAGCGGACACCTGCTTCTCCTCCACACACTGGCCACTAGATTGCAGCAGAGCAAAGTCAAAGCTAAAGACCTCGAGAGGCAGGACACAGCAGGAGCGACAGTCCATGGGAAAGGGCAGGAAAACCGTAACTGCGCTGTGTCCGCAGCCCGTGGGCAGCCGCCCAGGAGGGGAAGGGGCTGCTGTTCAGAGCCCCTGCAAGTGCTGACGCCGGGACAATGCCCACATAAGGGGGGCACGGAGTTGGCATCCAGGCCAGAGTGCACTACTGGAGAACTGAGGTAAAGGGGGCAGAGCGATCGTTACTGGCTTGAGCCTGAGGCTCCCGGTGCGGGTCAGCAGAGCCAGACTCTGGGTAGAGCCAGGCCAGGTCACCTGTGTCTCTGTGTAGACGAGACCGGCACTTGCAGCCTGAAGCCGGGATACTCAAAACACCTGCCTTACCCCAACCCTGGGTCAAAACTCAGACAGCAGAGTGCTTCCACTAGCCAGAATTCCAGCACCCGATCTTAACCACGGGAGCAAGCACTCCAGGGGCAGAGCGATCCAACCCCGCTTGGACCCTGTCTCCACTACACTCCGCACCGCGCGGCATCTAGTGCTCAAACACCCTACATGTGGAGGCTGCTCCGAAACTATCAGAGATGCTGAGGACCAGGAGTTGGCCCAGAGAGGGGGTCGCTGTGGACCCCACCTCACAGCTCTGGTAGTCAAGACAACAGGAAGCTTGAACCCTTGATGTTCCCTGGAGGAAACCCTTCCACACCCTAACGCCCCTGTTCCTTTCTACCTGCCCTCCGAATATCTGAAGGTGCAAAGGTAGCTGCTGGAAGTTTCTACTACAACTCCTTAAAACTAAAACGCAGAGACAGAACACATCACAAATGCTCGAGCAAAGAACCCAAATAAACCTTGAAAGACTTCTCAACCCAGCAGAAGTGCAGTGTAGTTATAACAATGCTTGCTGCATTTCAAAACACAATGGATGATGTAAAACAGGAACAGAATAAAGACCGAGAAATTAGGAGACTGTTACAATGAAAACTGCTGTATCTAAAAAAATTGTATAACTGAATCAAAAAGTACAACCGAGGAGGGCCTCCCTGGTGGCGCAGCGGTTAAGCACTGCGCTGTGGAGCTGTCAGCAGCAGCGATGCGAGTTCGACACCCGGCTGGGGAGAATCCCATGTGGTGCGGCAGACCTCTCCTGCCTCGCCCACTGCTCCCCTCAGCAGTGTATTTCTGTTCTGCCTGTTCTGCTCCCCACTCTGTCTCTGGTGAAGCCTCTCACCGCCCCACGCCTCTGGCCTGTACCCCAGCTGTATGTATAAATAAATAAATCTTTTTAAAAAAAAAAAGTACAACCGAGGGTCTCTACAGCAGTCAAGCGCAAGTAATGGTGAGAATGAGTGAGCAGGAAAGTACCTCAGGGAACACACAAATAGAACAGTAAAGAACTATATTGTATTTGTAACAACATTTTGAAGGAGAAAATGACATTTACCATTCTACCCTGTAGAGGCCAGAGGTCAGCTTATCACCTATTCTGACATCCAAATTTCCCCAATACCCAAGAAAACAAACGCTGAGCATTAAAATCAGCCGTCAGCCAGCAGTCTCTCATCTACATTGTGACATAAATTTGGACAATGCTTAGGTGACAATTTGGTAACCTCTATCAAAATTACAGATGCACAGACTTTTTATTAAAACTAATTGTAGGGATTTATCCTTATGAGACACCACTCATATGCAAATGACAGCTTACAAGACCTTTTCTTGCAGCCTTGTTTGGAACAGTAAAAAGTTAGGAGCAATACGTCTTTGAAAAGGATGTTATCCAAATGGATTATGGTACCTGCATATGACAAAGGATGTCATTGTTTTAAGGAAGAAGACTTTAATGCACTGCAAAGAAATGATAGCCAAGAAATGAACTGAAAGAAGCGGGGTGGAGAGCAGTACCTATGGGGTGTTACCATCTGTCCACAAAGGGGGGCAAGCACATATATTTAGATTTGATACAAAACGTCTGGAAGGATTTTTTTTTTATAATTTTTTTTAAGATTTCTTTTTTTATTTATATATACAAGTTGGGGTACAGGCCAGAGGCACGGGGCGGCGAGAGGGTTCACCAGAGACAGAGCGGGTAGCAGAACAGGCAGAGCAGAAATACACTGCTGAGGGGAGCAGCGGGCAAGGCAGGAGAGGTCTGCCACGCCATGTGGGATTCTCCCTGGCCTGGCGTGGAACTCGCGTCGCCGCTGCCGACAGCTCCACAGCGCAGCGCTTAACCGCTGCGCCACCGGGGGATTTAACAAGAAATGGTGACTGAGCCAGGGAACTAAATGGCAGGGAGACAGGAGCAGAAGCAAACTTCATCATATGATTTTGAATTTTGAACTATGTGAATGTATTGCCTATTCAATAAGTAAACAAAATGAACAACTAACTTCATTTCAGGGTCCTGTGTGTGTGTGTGTGTGTGTGTGTTCTTTAAAGGAAGTCTATCCAGGTCTTGCTGATTAAGTCTCCTCTGGTAGGACACAAGATGTACTTCTGTGTTTGCAATTACAATACAAAAAGTGAATTAGGGCCTCCCTGGTGGCGCAGCAGTTGGGCACTGCGCTGTGTAACTGCAGCAACGTGAGTTCGATACCCGGCCAGGGAGATTCCCACATGGTGCAGCAGACCTCTCCTGCCTCGCCCCCTGCTCCCCTCAGCAGTGTGTTTCAGTTGATGTGCCTGTTCTGCTCCCCCCTCTGTCTCTGGTGAACCCTCTTGCTGCCCCACGCCTCTGGCCTGTACCCCAGTTTATATGCATAAATAAATAAATCTTAAAAAAAAGTGAATGCATGTGCCAGGAGCACAGTGCCCTCCCTGCAGAAAGCTCTCTAATTTCTCCTCCTCTGGGTGCCCAGTGTCCTAATGTGACCCCATGATGCAGGAAAAGTACCGCTGCCAGCCAGGCCAGGTGAACCCACATTCTGATGCTCTGATTTTGAGGTTGGGGTGTACTTGTCCTCCTGTAGAATGAGGGGAGGGGAGGTTCCCTGAGCCTCTGAGGGCTCTGATGACAGTTTGAGGAGCGAGTGTATTATAAATTGTGTGTGTGTGTGTGAGGGGAGGGGGAGAGAGAGAGAGAGAGAGAGAGGATAGAGAATGTTCTCTACTCAGAGGAAATCTAAGTGGAGAACAGTGTATAGAGTATGCAACCACTTGGGCAAACAAAAGAAGTGAAAGACCATGATAGTTAAAGACATCGTTTCATATTTTTTGTAGTTACATTATTTTTGTTGAGGTAATGTTGGTTTACCACACTGTATGCCATTTAGGGGTACAGGTTCACACCTCCTCAAATGCATGTTATCACACCACACTCACCAAAGCCCCCACAATTCTCCACCTCAGTCCCTTGGGCATACCTCTCTTCTTAAAAAAGGCAAA
>PVIJ01011493.1:0-54392 GCA_004024925.1 Scalopus aquaticus
CCCCCTTCCCACCGCCCCCGCCGCCCGGGCGCCTCACCTTCCACCGCCATCCGCTCCCGGAGCTCCTGCTGCAGGCGGCTCTGTCGGTCTTCCAGCTCCAGCTCCCGGGCACTGGGGTCGGGGGGCAGAGGGGAACAGGCACGTGTGGCTTGGGCCGCCCTCCCCTTCCCGGGCTGTGCCGCTCGGGCCCGGAGCGGACGTGCCCACCCACAGCCACTTACAAGATCATCAGCTCGGACTCGTAGCGCACCATGGCGTTCTTCTCCTGCACCAGCTTGAACCACTCCTGCATCAGCTTCGGGTCGTCTTTCTTGCCCATGCCTGCGAGAGAGGGGGGTCAGGCCTGTGCGCGCTCCGGCCGCGGGCGCCGCCGCGCTGGGGAGACGTGCGAAGAGCCGAGCTCGATGCTGCGGAACAGTCCCGAGCCAGGCCCGTTCGCCTACAGCCTCGGAGGGGCCGCCCACCCGGCCTCGCGTCTGCGTCCCCTCTGCCCTGCCTCCAGCTGGCCCTCGCCGCCCGGGGTCGCTGTGCGGCCTGTCCAGCCCGCTCCTGCCCAGCGGTTTTCTTTTGGCCGGTTTTAAGCGCGCGGCCTCTTTCGTCCTTTTCCTCAGCGGACGTCCACTCGACACTGCACACAGGTCTTCGGGAGGCCAGTCCACGGCCAGTGCGTTTCGAGCTGCCCGAGCCGCCCTCCTGAGCGGTCCCCGGCGCCCAGCCCCCCAGGCTGCGCCCCTCTGGGCCGCACACGAGCGCCTGGTCCCACAGCGGAGCAGGACGCGCCCTTGTCGGCGGGGCCGCCCGCAGGCTTGCCGCCGCCGTGCTCCCGAGGCCCTGCACGGACGGCGCAGCCAGGATGGGCTGCTCCCCACAACCAGACACCAGCAGAGCCTGAGGCTGAACGCGGCCGCCCCGCTCTGCCCGCCGGGTGGCTCTGGGCTGGGGCCGCCCCGCGCCCACACACGGCCGACAGCACCTCTGCGCGCCCCCGAGCCCGCGGTCTTCCCAGAGGGAGACGGAGCGGGAACGTCCCGAGAAAGCAAAGCCGCCCAGGAGGGGACAGACGCCGAGGCCCGCGGGCCCCGTCAGCGGCGACAGCCGGCCGACACACCCGCCGAGGCCCGGGAGCGGGGGGCGCGCCCGGGCGCGCGCACGGAGCGCAGCCCCCGCGCCTCTGTCCCGCGCGTCGGGCGCTCACGGGCTTCCTGAAGTCCAGTGGGGCCCAGGCTAAGCGGCATCTCTCAGAGCCACTCACGTGTCAGCTGGGGGACGGTCCGGCCCAGCAGTGACCGGACCAAGGGCCGCCATGGCACACGGGCCACCCCGCAGGCGGCTCTCCCACCTGCGCTGTCCTCGCCGCCGCCACATCCCCCCGGCCCCTCCGCGGCCGCGCGCCTTGCAGTGTTCGCTGAAGCGAACGGCCCAGCGGTCAGTCTCTCAGCAGGCCGCAGCCTGGAGCGGCAGGGCGGGCGTCCACACGTGGGTCAGCGTGTGCCCGGGGGCGCGCCTGTCCCTGCCCCTGCGCTGGGGGGGACGCTCCGGCCCGCGAGCTGCGGCTGGGGCCCAGGGCCCGCGTGGAGGGCCGTGCTCCCCCACCATGGGCTTGGCTCCTCAGCTCTCCAGCAGCTCCGCTCGGCTCCATGCACCCCCTGCGCCCCGCCCAGCGCGCCCCCAGGCGGGGGTGGCCCGAGGCATGCAAGCTGACCGTGCGGCTGCCGGCCCAGGGAGCCCCACCCCCAGCTCCCGGGCAGAGAGCCCCGGGTGACGTCGGGATGCTCGTGAGCTTGGGGTCCCGCCCACGAGCAGGGGCGTGGGGGGTCAGGGGGAGAGCCGTGGAGAGCAGTCGGGTTAGCAGGGGTTCGGCATGGCCACACTCCCCGCCCGGCCCACATGCCTTCCAACGAGTCTGGTCACCACAATGGACTTCAAGTCAGACAGACTCAGAAACACACGCACACGCGGCAAGACAGGGGGCAGGGAAGTCGCTCTGGGTGGCTGCTTCGAAAAAGAACTTGGGGTGTCTGGGCAGACGGTCTTTGGAAGGACAGTAATCCTCGACTCACCCACAGTGGCGCGGACGCCTGCCCTCTAGCTGTGGGCTCGGGAAGGGGCCCACCCTGGGGGCTCTGCTGGCTCCACGCTGCCCTGCCCCCGACGGTCAGAGGGATACTGTGCCTCGTGAGAACTGCCGCGGCCTCGTGGGGCTTTGCAAGAGGGCGACCGGGGTCGGAGAGCAAGAGCGGCGGCTGCCTGGAGCCGCCACGACCGAGGCGGTGGGACGGGGTTACGTTACCTTCCTGGACACAGCAGGGGCAGAAGGAGAGAGGTCTACGCCGCGGGCTCCCGCCACCGGGCTCGACTTCAAAAAGGACCAAACAAGGAGGAGGAGACGGAGAAAGACGAAAAGGGGAGAGGAAAAGAGGAGGAGGAATTGGAAGTGGAGAGGGACAGGGAGGTGAAATAAAACACAAGCAGAGGACAAAAAGCATAAAAAGTGAGAAAGGAACAACAGGAGGAAAAGAAAAAAAAATACAAGAAATGGAAAAGCAGAAACAAGGAAACAAAGTCTACAAATGAATCCAGTCCGGCGCTCGGCCGAGGGCGCGGCCGGGGTGCGGCTCGGGGCTCCCGGCCTCCGTCCCCGGGAGGGCCGTCCCTCGGGGCGTTAGCCAGCGGTGACCACGGGCCCCCTCCTCGGGTCGCCCAAGGCCCTGGCCGGGTCTGCCTGTTTCTGCGCAGCCGCCGGCCGGGAGCGCGCCCGCAGCGCCGCGTGACTGACCCGAGCCGGACGTGGGGGAGACGCGCAGCGGTCGGCGCCACCCCACGGGCAGGGGGGCCGGTACCCCCTCCGGCCGGGAGGGCCAGCGCGCTCCGGACCGGAAGACTGAGGCGTGAGCGGACAGGACACCCGAAGACCACAGGACAAGCCGGGGCTGTGGGCGGGCGCGGGAGGAGACAGGTGCAGACGCGGGGACGCCCGAGGCGACTGGGGACGAGGGAGAGGAGCTCCGCAGGGGCCATCACAGAACCAGGGCTCGCACGGCAGGCGCGGCCGGGCCGCCAGAGGTGGGGGGCGGTGTCGCGGTGAGAAGGGGGTCGAGGGTGAGCCTGGCTGGAGGCAACGGGAGGCCACACGGCTGCGCGGCCTCCCTGCCCCTCTCGAGCCGGCGGAGAGGTCCCCAGCTGCCCGGCCCACGGGAACGGTGGTGCGCCCGGGAAGCCGCTACGCCCAGCGCCTGGCTGACCTGACCGCGGCAGCCGACGGCCGGGGCGGAGCGGCGAGGCCCCTGCCTCAAGAGTCCAGCCGGCCTGACAGACACGGCCACGCGCTCTCAAGCGCGGCGTGTGCGCGCGCGGGCCGCCAGGGGCAGCGGCGCGGGCATCTCCCAGGGGCAGCCCCGCGCCCGCGTGGACGTCCCAGCACAGCGTCCGGCTCCGCGGTGTGGCCGCGTCCTCATCCGCGCTTCTCGGACAAAAGGCCCGGCGCAGCTCAGGACGGAGGTGGGAAGCGAGAGCAGGCGGCGGCCCCTGGGCAGAGGCGCTGACCCCGGGCGCGCCCAGGGCTCTCTCCTCGAGTCTCTGCAGCTCCAAGATGTCCAGTGGCTCCTACTTTTGATACCAGAAAACCACCAATAAACACTGTTCCTCAAAGCAGCCGGTCGATAAGGGCGGCGCCCGCCTGGGCCCGTGCGGCGCGGGAGCGTGAGGCAGGCGCGGCCCTGGTCTGAGCCGGACTCGCGGCCCTTGTGGAGCCCGGGCTCTGGGGCTCGCGGGTGCCACGGGCAGCGCTGGACGCTCGGCACCGCGGAGCCTTTTCTTCACGCGCCGGGAAGAAGCGTGTTTCTGGCGGGCAGTGTCCTCCTCTCTTTTCTCTCTGCACCCCCCGGACTCCGTGGCTCTGCGCACCCCCAGACCTGGGTCCTGGGATGAGGCTTGCTCGGGCAGGCCCACCCGCGCCGGCCCCACCACCGTGCGGGGGGCCAGAGCTGACCCCGAGGCAGTCTCCGGCGCTGCCCCTGACGCCGCCCGCCGGGACACCCGGAGGCGGGCACGCGTGTCCCTGAGGACGTTGCGTCCTGGCGGATTCGGGCGCCCGCCCGCAGCCCCCGTGCGCCCTGCGCGGCCGGCGGGCGGAGGCCTGGGCAGCTCTGCTCTGGACAGGGGTCCGAGTGCCAGCAGCCAATGCGGCGTCATGCGGCTGGAAGGCGGCTCTGCCGTTCCTTCCGCGCCGAGGGTGCGTCCGAGGCCAACAAAGGCTCGAGGCAAAGCTCGCCAAAGGAGCCATGGCACAGATCCCCAGACGCGAGCGGACAGACGAGCACCGCGGCTGAGACAGCCGCTCCGCGCCTCGGCGGGGGATCCTCCGCCCCACCGGCCCCGGGCGGTTTAGCTCGCGCCCCGGCCCCGCCCGCCGGCTTGTCCGCGACGTTGCACCGCAAGCACCGAGCCTCCCTGGCACCCCACCGCTAAAAGAATGAAATGCTGCGGCAGCTGGAAAACCCCAAAACCTCAAGACCCCGAGTGTGGACACGCGTCTGAAATGCAGACAGCTCTGCTCCCTCCTCGGCGCCAAACCCCAGGTGCGGGGGCGGGGCGGGGGCACGAAGCAGCCAGCAGCGCCCGGCTCCGGCTCCGCAGAGGCCTCTGCCGGCCACCAGGGACCACGCAGCTCCCGGCAGCAGGAGGCCCGAGACCGGCCCAATCCTCCACCTCTGCCCGCCTTCGCCGCTGGCGTCTGCACTGGCGCCGAGGTCAAGGACGGTCAGCAACACCGTGGGAGGCTCGCCCAGTTTCAAAGCCCGCAGAGCACGCCGCCCTGACGCCGCCCTGACGCGAGAGTAAAAGGGTTTGCACTTGCAAAGTTCAGACGATGATCCAGCACCGATGTCCGCGATCTGTGAGCAAGGACGCAGGGCTGCCCCTCCGGCCAACGAGAAAGGAGAGCGGCTGAGGCCCCTCCCGCCCCCATTCCTAAGGGGCTTTGGGGACTGGCGTCGCTGTGGACCTAGGCTTTGCCCACTTTCCCCTTGTCCCCAGAGAGTGCCCCCAACTTCAGGCAACTAAATTCTGGTGTATTACTTTGCATCCAATTCTGTAAAAAAAAAAATCTCTGAAATCTAAGTCGCATTTCAGCTCCGATAAAGTTGGATCTTAGACTATGTCCTACCCTAAATTCACCAAGGGATTTTTATTCCGCGTCCTCCATATTGAGCCTATGACGCCCTGCGCTCCGGGGCGGGAGACGACGCCCCGTTAATTCCGCCGTGCTTCAGAGCTGCTTCCATCCGAGCCACCAGGCTGTCCAAACCAGGCCGAGACATGTTATCAGAGAGCAGCAGCTTCCTAAAAATGCTCAATTTTAGTGACATTTCGTGCAGTGCATTTACGGATCGTTAGGCCAGCTGAAGTCTTCCCGGCAAGGAGCGGAGGACGCGGGGGCCGGCACTCACGGGAGCGGAACTAGCGCGGACTCAGCGGGCCTGCTTGGTCTGAGGCGTCCGCTGAGCGTCCCCGCCCAGAGGAGCCAGCGTCGTCTGAAGACGTGAGGAACGATCCGTGGCTTCACCCGCGTCTGGCACCAGGTCCGTCTCCACACGAACGCGCACGCCTAACCTCCGACGTCCCGCTGGGAGCTCTGCCGCCTGGCGTCTGTCAGAGCCGGAGCGGGAGAGGCTGGCTGGGGGCTGCGGCGGCTGCGCAGCAGTTGGGGGCGGCCTCCGGATTCCTGGGCACGCAGGCGCCTGTCCTGCGGCGGCCGAGCTGTGGACACCGGGCCCCGGCTGAAGGCGCCTCGTCCCAGGCCCGGGCGGCCTGAATGCACGGCCGGGGCTGGGGGGAATGTCCACTGCGGAGGTCCCTTCGTAGCACCACTCCCAGCCGCAGACACGCGGCGCCCGGCGAGAAGCTCACACACGCCCTGGACACCCCCCCCACCCCGCCCCCCGCTCTCGGGGGACTCCCCCGCCCCGAAAACTGCTGCTGAGTGACCACAACACTCGTAAGTCCCCCAAGCAGGTGAGCTCCTGCCAGCTGCGCCTGGCGGCGGCCCTGCACGGGGCTCTGGTCTGACTCCCTCCGGCCGAACAGGCGCTCGGGGCCACAGGCAGAGGGAGCCGCTGGTTTCTCTGCCGCTTTCTGGGGTCTGCTCCCCCGCTCCGGCAGGCCTCTCGGGCCACGGTGCCGCTGCCTTGATAGGCTGGCCCAGCCCTCGGCGCCTTGACCTCGGGGTTCACGACGGGCACAGCCGCACGCGAGTCCGAGAAGCACTGGGGCGCCGCCTCCCGTGCCCAAGCTGCGCTGGCCAGACCTGCGAGCAGAGAGCCGCAAGTCCAGGATTTCCCGGGGCCACGCCTGAGAAGCGGGACCTCATTGTTTTCTTTCTAATGTCCGCCGTCCACGCAGGGGAGACCAGGCCTGCTCCGAGCCCCACACGCCGCGGCCCGACCCTGCACCCAGAACGCGCGTCTGCTCAGTGTCGGGGCCTCGGGCTGCGGGCGGGGGTGCCGGCCCGTCCCAGGCGCGGCGGACGCTGTAGCCTGACCACGCGGTGCCCGGGGCTGGGGCGAGGCCTGCGTCGGAAAGACCGAGAGCCGGCACCTGCAGCGCCTGAATCTGGGGGGAAACGAAGACCAACGAGTGCGCGAGAGCCACTGGCACGGCGCGCGCGCACGCACACGCCCGCGCGGGGGAGGCGAGGATTTTCAGGTTCTCAGCACAGATCGCAGCGGCGAAGCCCAGGCAGGCGGCAGACCCCGATCCGCTGATGCGCCGCGAGGCTGCGGGGTGACCGCACAGAGGGCGCGGGCAGCGTGTGGGGTGCCCTGCGGGGGCGGCCCGCTCGTCGGCGGAAGCGGAGGGCGCCTCGGTCCCGACGCCCCGTGCGGACCCCTCTCGGCCTCCAGCCCCCCGGACCACGCCATCGCGGGGCTCGGAAGCAGAAGTGGCTGCAACGCGCCGCGAGCTCTCCAGGGAGACGTGGCCTTAATCCACGACGGACCTGAGGCTGCTGACCTGCCCCGGGCAGCAGCGTGGTGGCCGCGGGGGCTGCTCAGCGCCCGAGGGGCGGGGCTCGCTCGGGACCCTCCCTCTCTGGCTGGGGCCCAGCGCGAGCAGCGACCCGCCCCTTTCCCATTCCACGTCCAGACTCGAGCAGCCCAGCGGCTTCTCAGACGCGCGGCCCCCACCCCCCGCTGGGCACGCGGCCTGAGGCAGGCGAGAGGCGGAGCAGGCCCGGGGGCCTGGACTCCGGCAGGGCGCGGAAGCCCCGGCCCGGGAGCGCTTGGGGCTTTGGCCGGCGCGAGAAAGGCGACGCTGCGGGCCCCAGCGGCTCTCTGGGGAGGTGGAAGCAGAGGAGCAATGGGGCTCTGCACTGGGCTCAGATTTCAAAAGGGAACCCCCCCCCCCCCCAGCAGTGACCGTCCTGGTGCTCCAGGAATCAGGCCGCAGCTGAGGGCGCAGGGCCTTCCTCCGGGGCTGGATGGGCGGGCCGGGGCCCTAACTCTTGGCCTGGGCACCGAGTCCCTGCAGCATGGATGTTTGCCTCACGCTCCAGGACAGCCTCCATGTGGGGCGCAGACCCCGCAGGAAGTCTGAATTTTACCCAAAGTCATAACGTGCTAACAGAACGGAAGCGACGCGCGGTGAGAGCAGGCCGCAGGGCGGGGGGCGCCCGGCAGGGTGTCCCCTCCGCGGAGGGCAAACCGCTTTGCTTGGGCCATCGTTTTCTCCTGGCCTTGGCTGAAGCCCGAAGAACACAGCTGCGGTTTGGGGGCGCAGAAGCGAAAACAGCCATCACGTTCGTCACAAGGGGGGGACAGAAGCAGACACGCGGGGTGACCTGCGAAGCAGCAGCATCGGAACCGGGAGGGGCGCATGGCTTGCTGGAGAAATGGGTTATTTCAGCGGGATTTGAATTAAAAAAAACAACCGAGAATTGTTTAGAAGTGACAGACATTTCCCGAGTGTTAGGGGGCGGCGGGGAAGGAGTCGAGGGTCGGGGGAGCTGTTAGCGGGATGGAAGCATCGGCCCTTTTACAGCGTTGCGGCCACGGGCGGGGTCCCCACGGCTGGCCCGAAGGCCGCCCCCGCTCCTCGCCGCGAGGCCCAGCCAGGTGGGGCGGGCTGCGGCAGCCGTTCCGGAACCAGCCCTGGCTTCCGAGGGAACGGGCCAAGAAGTAACTACCGCAAAGACGGGGTTCATGGTTAAAAAAAAAAAAAAGGCTGTGCTTTGCCAGCTCTTCGGGCAGGGGCAGACTAAGTGGTCAACGGCCCGGACAGGGACACCGGGTCCATCTGCGCGGCCAGGCGGGGGGCTGCCAGCTTTGCAGGACACGGCCCGCCGCGTGGCCGGAGTCTCCAGGCCAACGCGCGGTGACTGTCCAGCAAGCGCACGCTGGTTCCTCCCCTTAAAGGAGCGGCTCTCCCGCTCGAGGATCAGGGACGGTTCATCGAAACCCACAGGACCGGGACGCGCCGTTTCTGGCGGGGCGGGGCTGGGAGCCGCATCCCGGTCTCAGGTGTGTCCGCGGCGGCGCCGCCGTGCTCCCCGGCCAGAGCTGCGGCTGGGCCTGAGCGGGGAGGGTGGCCGTGGTGACCGGCACCGACGGCCTCACCGTGGACGGGTTTGCGTGGAAATCACCAGCGGCGGGAGCCCCATGGGGCGCGGCGCTGGGGCTGGGCCCGCCACGCTGGCCGGCTGGAGCTCCGGGGGCTGGGGGCCGGGCAGAGGGCGGCTGGACCGCGCGCGAGGACGGACAGCGTGTGCGGTGCGCACGCGCGCAGGCCAGCGGCACGGGCGGGCCGGGCCGCAGCGCGGCAGGAGGCTGGGGGGGGGGGTCACTGTGAACGATTAAAGTGACCCCGGGAGGCAGACGCCGGCCCCCAAGCCTCTGGCGCGCTCGCGGGCGGCGAGCTGGAAAAGGGCCTGAGCTTTGCTCATCGGTTACCGGCCGAGTCTGGTTTGTGAGCAGGGACAGGGCGGGCGGAGGTCAGCGGGTTTCGCGGCCACGAGGCTGCTGTACGTACCGCCCAGGTGCAGGTCGACGAGGTCGCTGTAACGAGACTCGCCCCAATAGTCTACAACAGGAAGCGTGAAGACAGTTACTGGGCCAGGCGCCCCTCCGGCTGTCCCCCTCGCGGGGGGCAGCCCCACCGGCAGCAGCAGGGGCAGGGGACGGCCCCTGCGGGCAGCGCGCACCTGTGCCTGGGGGCAGAGCCCTCGACCGGCCACCGTGGTCCCGCTTACCCCTCGGGCCGGCCGGGAACCCCAACCCCGGGCCCGTCCTCCCTCTGAGGAGACTGACGCTTCAAGAGCCCGTGTGGGCTTCTGCACCCCAGCGACTGAGCCCGCGAGCCCAGATGGAGGGGCCGAGGCAGGAGAGCGCCCCAGCCCGCCCGAGAGCCGACCCCGGCAGAGCCGCTGCGCGGGGGGCTGGCGACAGCTGCGGCCCTGCGTCTCGGGGGCCTCCGCTATGGAAGCAGCACGAGCGGCGGCTGTGCCGGAGTGCAGGTCGGCTGCCGCAGGCGCTCTGCCCTGCTCCCGGCAGCTGGGGAGCGGCAGGGGCAACCTCCACGCGCCGGAGACCCAAGGCGGCACGGCCGCGGGATGGGGGCAGGTGGTCCTCGAGCAAAGCCGAGTGCGGCGGAGACGGCGGCCCTGTCACCCTTCCCTCTGGGTCACGGTCTGGGTGCTGGACACAGAAGGCGGAATGTAACCAGCGGGTCAGCTCCCACTCAAGGCCCCCGGGACAAGCTGATCGGGGTTCAGAAACAGGAGGGGCTTCCCGGGTGCCCCGGACCAGAAGCCACGCGAGTCTTAGTCTTGCCCCAGCGGGAGGCTCTGGCGGGTCCTCGCGGGGGCAGGCCCAGCTCCACGATGCGGGCGGGGGGCTCTTCGGGTGCCCTGGCCCCAGAGGCACGGGAGCCGCCAGGCGGTCAGTGAGCGCCCTCAGGGGGGCAGACTCGCCCTCGCGGGGCCTCTGCTGGGGAGAGCTCGGCGCGGCAGCCAGCGCGGGGCGAGAGGAGGGGCGAGAGGAGCGGCCGCGAGCAGCCTTGGGACGGCGGCTGCAGCAGCCAGCCCCCCGCTTTGGACGGGCCGGTCTTGGACGTGATGTGTTTAAGATGAGAAAACTCTGATTTTGGAAACAGAGTCCACAGCAGGAGCCGCCCAGTCTGGCGAGCCCCCGAGGTGCCACGGAGCATCTCTGCTGGGCGTCTCCGCTGGGCGGCCAACGCGACTTTAAAAACGGCCCAGACCTGGGCTGGGACAAAGATGCTGGCCGAGTGTAGGCGGGACAGCGGCCGCCGGGCCGGGCCGCGGAGCCTGGTTCTCAAGGGGTTCCGGAGGTCTCAGTGTCTGGCTCGCAAATGGTCTTCGCTCGTCAGCGTGAAGAGACCGGCTCCGGTGTGGTTTATGCCGACTTCTGGCCCACGGAAGGCTGGCGACTCCTCACCTCATGCTGCCTGAGAACCTCATTTTTGTGAGACCCCCAGGATGGAGCTGCTTCTGCTGTTTTTGGGCCAGTGTCTGCACTCCCTGTGAGTGTGCTGGGGAGAGGACACTCACCCACCTGAGTAACCAGGTGAGCCGCACACCTGGCCGGGGCCCAGCAGGACCCAGCCTCCTTGGGCACGGCTGCTTTGGCGTCGACGGCGTGTTTGAAAGCTTGAACCTGAGATCTTCTTTATAAAGGAGATGGACTACGGTCAGCTCTGTCTGCGAATCAACTCTGAAGACAGTCCTCTCTGCTGCCCACCAAGAATCTAGCATCCAGACTGCTGAAACCACATCGATGCTGAGACTTCCTGGAGGTTGTGCAAATCTGCTACATTTATTGCCACGATCTGGGTGAACCAGACACTGCGGCTCGGGGCGGTGGACGCTGAGGCCTGACACCCACAGCTGTCTGCCTGCCTGTGCTGACAGCTCTCGTCAACCTTCGAGTGGTTCCTTTTGATTTTGAACTTGAGCAGGCTTCGCTTACAGAAAGGTTTCCACTGTCAAAAACAAGTTTGAAACCCACTGACTTAGCTGAAATGTGAGGTCTGTGAAGAGGTCATTAAATAGCTGGAAGGAAGACACTCGGCAAGCTCGGATGCCTGTCTTTCGAGGCAGTGTTTGCTGCCTCCCGGGCAGCGGCAGCTGGAGGAACAAGAGGTGCACCAGGCAAATCCAGCCGCAAACGTAGACCGCAGGCGGCCAGCAGCACACGAGAGCGTCACGCGGGGTCGGGGGGCTGTGTGAGCAGGGAGACAGGAGTCTCCCTCGAGGCTGCACACGACGAGACGCAGGCGCGCGGCTGCGAGTTGCTCTGTCTCGGGAAGCTGGGCCTCGCTCTACATCTCCGCCGCGCTCTCTGGGGAGGGCGAGGCGGGATGAAGATGGGCCCGGCCCCCAGGGCCGTCAGCAGGCAGAGAAAGCACGAGGGCAGGGCGGGTCCAGGCGAGCTCCCTCGGGTGGGCAGGCCCGGCAGAAGAGGCCAAAGCAGGGCGTGCGGGGCGGAGACGGGGCGAGGGCGGGGCCCGCCGCAGCTCCTCTGGAAGCCGGGCCCCTCCGGGCGGCCCCGCTTGCCCTCCGCACAGCGCCGCGCTTCTGAGTGCTCCTCGGCCCCGGCGTCAGCAGCGGCCAGCGTCAGGCGAGGGACACGAGGACACTCGGCCTCGCTGCTGCCCCGCTCCGCCCTTCGCCGGAGGCCGCTGCGCAGCTGGCTGTTAAGTTGCAATTTGGGGCCTTGAGGGCTTGGCAAGGAGACCTACTTCTGGGGGTGACTCCCCAACACACGCTTCAGCCCCAGGACCCCAGAGTCCATCTCGACACCAGCTGTGACAGGAGGTCGCACACCGGCGGTCTCCAGCAGCCCGCCTGCCCGGCCGCCTCTGACGGGCTCCCTGCAGCTTGCAGACGGCTCGGGGGGCACCGCCCTGCCCACGCCAGAATAGGGGGTCCCGCAAGTGCAGCACCGCCCTTGTTCACCCCCGGCCTGACGATTTGAAGGCTGAGCCGGAGGATGTGAGGACACGGTTCCCGTCCAGAGACGGGACTGAGGCTCTTGGAGCAGAGACCACCACGCCCGCCGCCGGGGCGCAGCTGCGTGTGGGGGGCCGGGAGGCTCAGGGTCCTGAACCGACATGGCTCTCGGGACTGGGAGGCCTCGGACACTCCGCCCCCTGCACCCAACGTGCGGCCCACCCACGGCCCCGGCACACGGCTGTGCCCCCCACACCCCGAGAACTCCCCAGGAACGCGCTCCCCGAGCGGCCCGCACAGCCCAGCCCGTCCGCTCAGGCCCCCGCCCAAGGCGCCCAGGACAGCGTGGAGCGGAGCCGCGGGCCTGTGGGGCAGTGAGGGCGGCGCGGGCGGGAGACGGGGGCAGGCGGGGGGGGGCAGGCGGGGGGGGGCAGGCAGGGAGGGGCTGCTCGTGCAGTTCTGTGATGGCTCCTTGGGGCGCAAAGTCCCTCGTGCCCAGGGCAGGGCGGGAGAGGAGCGGGAGGGGAGGCGGCCCAGGGTTTGCCATCAGCAGACGAGCGGACCGAGATTTCGCTCTGCAGCAAAAGGCAGGAACGGGCTGGGCCAGGGCAGCTGCAAAGAGAGGCGCTTTTCTCGTCCTTGGCTTACGGGAGGCCCCAGACCTCAGTCGGGAAGGGCCCCAGAGCCCTCTGGAAAAGCAGCTGCAGCCTAGGCGCTGCCTGCCGGCCCGCGCGGGAGGGCCTCCTCAGGGCCAGCGCGGACAGTACCTGCTTCCCCGCGCAGCGCCTTCTCCACCGCCACGCCCCGCTCCTCCAGCTGCCGCTGCTTCTCCTCCACCTGCTGCAGCTGCCGCTGGATGATCTGCGGAGACACCGCGAGGCGGGCCTGTCCGTGAGCAGGCCGCCCCCAACGCCCTCGAGCGCATGGTGCCCGGGCGCCCCAGGCCGCTCTCCGGGGCAGGGCAGAGGCAGGAAGCGCCGAAGCACCAAACCTGCGCTCCCCGCGGTGAGGCTGCTGCCTCTGAAGGAGACTTTAAAAGCCCTGGACGGAGCCGCGAGCAGAATGTGCCGGGCGGCACAGCAGGTCTCTCCGGGCTGCTCCCCAGGTGCTGCCTTCAGAGCAGCGGCCGCCACAGAGACCTGTGGCGGTTGCGTCACAGCGAACACCAGGTCAAAGCCAGCGGCCCCGGTCGCGGAGCGGACAGCACTGCTCCTGGCGTGCGCGAGGGGCTCCTCACCTGGCCGCGCTGGCCGCGCTGCCCACCGACGACGGCCCTGGCGGGCGCGCTCACCTTCGTAAGCACAACCGCGAGCGCGTTTTAAAAACGTTGTACTTCGGCCCCTCTCGACGTTTCGTGGAAGCAGACGGTCACTTTGCCAGTGCCGGGCCGGCTGCCTGGCCGCCGGGCTTACCTGGGCCCGGTGCAGCCGCTTCAGCTCCTCCTGCTTAGCCTGCCTCCGGGCCGCCCTCTGGACCCGCCGCGTCAGCTTGGCGCTCAGCTCCTCCTCCGTGTATGTTCTCGGCTGCGGGGAAGGAGAGCGCGTCCTCAGCCGGCGGCACGCGGGGAGGGGCTGGGGGTGCGGGGTGCGGGGGGCAGCGCGGGGCCCAGGGCAGCGCCCCCCGCAGGTGCGGCCAGCGGCGGGCACAGCGGTGGCTCCGGCGGCGCTTGTCTCTGCTGGAGCCCACACGCCTCAGGACACCCCAAGATCTACAAGTGAGACGCGTCCCCTGCGGGGCAGACAAGGGGGCACCGACTGGACGGGGAAGGCAGGGGACACACTCGAGCCGCCCGAGGCGCGAGCGCAGAGCCGGGCTGTCCCCAGGCCTCTGCTTCTGGGAGGTCAGGGCAGCGACAGAGGAAACGGGAACCCTGCTGCGAGTGTCTCGTCGGGCGCAAACGCCGCTTTCTTCCCCAGTGGCGACGTTGACGCCGGACGAGAACGGGCGTGTGGACGTGTGTGTCTGCGAAGCAGCAGCCCCGATGAAGGGCGGGGCACCCGCCGGAGGCCGAGTGAGCCCCCTGGGGCGTACCACGGGAGGGGCCCCGGGGCCTGGCCTGCGAGGGGGCAGGGAGGGGCTGGCGGGTTCCGTCAGCGCCTTCAAGAACCGGTCAAATCCAGAGCCCACCCGCCCGGAGGCGGGGCCCGCGGGTGCCAGGGAGGCCGGGTCAGGGGCCTGAACAAACGCGGCAACCATGAAGGCAAATGCGGGAGCCGCCCCGAATCGGCAGCCCTCTCTACTGCCCCCAAGAAACTGAAGGTGGAGGCCTTGACAGACCTCTGAGGAGACCTCCAATTCAACTCGGGAGCGGAACCTGCGGGCTCCATCCGAGCGCGAGGGGAGGCGCAGGGCACCTGAACAGGCGTCCGGCCGTCAGAGGCGCCTTGAGCCTCCCCCTCGGCAGATCGAGGGGCCCGTGGCCGTGTGCCCAGCCCAGCAGGGCTGTCGGCCGCCCGCCCGCCGCATGCAGTCCACCTGCAGGGCGGGGCCTCCCCGGCTCTGCCGGACTCGGCTCTAGGAGTCCGGCCAGTGTCCACTACAGCTCCATGCACGTACGGACAGTTAGTGAGGACGTGGCTGGAGGCCGGCCGGCCGCTCGTGGTTAATCGCAGACGCGCATGCAACAGTGACCAGCGATGGAGGCGACGCTACCTTTGATGCGCACGGTCTCCTGAACGCCAGGGCGTGTGGTACATAGACCGACTTTTAGGGGGACGGCGAAGGAAAACAAAACAGAACAGCAATAATGACAATGATTTAAAAATGAAAAGAACACAGAAATGGAGCAAAATCAGTTAGAAGTTTAAAACAAACACACGAGACTAAAACAATGATTATTTCTCGCAACACCACACGGGACTGCATCAGCAAGGAGCCCGGGGCAGGGTCCCCCCAGCGGCATCTTAGTGAACCCCATTTTCCAGGGGGCTTGGGCCCGCAGCTCTGCTGAGAAGACAGCACCTTCCTGCAGTCAGGAACCTCAGCTCCCCCTTCCCGCCCGCCCTGTGCAGACCAGAGCCGTTTCGGCAGACGCTGCAGACGCAGCCTGCTGCCTGCGGGAGCTCAGAAGAGGCCTTCCAGCGTGTGCTACGGGGCGTGGGGCGTGGGGTGGGTGCCAGTGATCCTGTCACCACAGAGAAAACGGGGTGTGAACCCTCAAGCTCTCTCACGAAAGCCTCTGCTGGCAGCGCCTCTGAACGGCAGGTGGGTCCCTCAGGGCACCCAGCACCCCAGGCAGAGGGTGGGGCCGTTTCTGAATCACACAGGAGGGTCTGAAAGAGCATCACGGACACTCCCTTCCAGCCCATCCATGTTGCTGCGAATGGCCTGAGTTTAACCTTTTTGACGGCTGCGTAGTACTCCACTATGTCTACAGTCCTCATCTTCTTGATACAGTCATCTATTTTGGGGCATTTGGGTGAACTGGTGGTGGGAATTTTATAGGGAATACACAATGATGTAAAAGACATAAATAAAAAATATATATTAAGAAAAAAAAGGACGCTTAGGCCTTCAGTTCAGCCCCTCTCACTCCCTGAGGCCGGCACGGAGCTGCTGGGAGCCAGGGGGCCACAGCTGCTCGGCCCCACCCCCCGGCAGTGGGGGCTGGGGGGGCTGCAGGCCCAGGGGCTGCCCGCGCCCAGCCCCTCTGTGCGCCAGTGGGACCGGCAGGGTCGGGGAGGCGAGTGTGCCTGCGGGCAGGTACCCACCACCTCAGCCTGCCCCTGTCCATACCGGAGGGGCCGGTGGGCGCATTTCGGGATCAGGAGTCAAGGGAGATAAAGGTGGGAGGGAGGACCCCAGGAGGCACGTGGAAGCCTCCCCAGGAGCTGACTCAACCAAGGGGGTTGTGAGGGCTTTGCTGAGGGAGATGCCGAGGGGGGGGGGCGCAGCTGCCGTTTCTGGGGGAGGTGCCAGCTGGCAGAGGCAGTGGCCGGAGGGGTGCAATCGGGGCGCCTGCGTGTGCGGGGTGAGGAGCGGGCTGGGCTGGCAGAGCCGGCCGTGGACGGGCAAACGCCCTGGGCGGCGGGCGGGCTGCAGGCGAGGGGAGGGGCGCAGCCCTCGCTGGGGGCTACCGGCACCAGGAAAACCTGCGTCTTTGTTCTAGACACTCATTTTAAGTACAAACGAGGAACCTTGTTTTTTTGTGAAACATGACACAAGCCACGCCGCGTGCGTCGCAGAGCCTGACACGGCGGCCCCGCTGGCCTGGCCTCGCAGCCGGGAAAGCCCCTTCTCCCGCGGGGCGCCCGACCCCCCCGGTCTGCCGGACAGAGCACCCGGGACTCTCCGGCCACTCTCCCCGCGTCTGCAGACGCCTCGGCCTGCGGCCTGGACCTCGGCGGGACCCTGCGCACTGTGGGGGGCCGGGGCGGCGAGACGGCGCCACATGTCCGCACAGAGCCAGCCCGGGGCGCCTCTGGGGCCTCCCAGTGTCCCTCGGCCCGGCCGCCGTGGTCTGTGTCTGGCTTTAGTGCCCAGGTCAGTGAGCGCCGCGGCTCCTGACCACACCCGCCGGCGAGGCCGGGCCCTGTGTACCCGCGGGGCTGGGAGGGGCGCTCCCGGGTCTGGGGGACACCCTGTGGTCAGTGAAGGCCGCAGCAGGCCAGCCTGGGCGGCTGAGCTTGGGGGATGTAGGCCCCACATTCGTGTCCAGGACACCTCAGTTCAGACCCAGGCCTCTGCCAGGGAGGCCGCAGGGAGCGCCGGCCCGGGGGTGGACCGAGAAGAGCTGGGGTCCAGGCTCAGCTCAGGGGGTGGGCCAGGCGGGGGCGGGAGAAGGGCCAGGGCCGCCTCTACTGACCATCGCTGCGGGTGGGCCCACGAGGGCGGATGCGAGCCCTGGGGGGAGCCTTGCGAGGAGGCCCCTGAGGCTCTGGGGGAGGGTGCATTCGGAAGAGGGTGCTGGAGGCAGGTGGATGTCACCTCACGGGCGGGTGGGGAGGCCGGCACTGGACACTGAGGATGGGCGGACTCCCGCTGCTTCTCCGCCCACCTGGCGCACAGCCTCCCTAGGCCGCGCCCCGCCCAGCCCTGCCCCGGGCCACGGACTCTCCTGCCCACCTTCCAGCGGCAGCCACAGGCCTCTTGGCAACTGAGCGGCTGACCAGTGAGAGCGGGCAGCGGCAGCGGCGCCCTCCACAGCCCCCTCGGAGCAAGGCCGTGTCCCGGACCGTGCAGACCCTCAGCTCAGCATGGAACCTGGGTGGCTCCGGGGCGGTTCTCAAGGGCCAGAAGCCCCTGCTGGCCCTCAACGGGCAGAGCAGGACCACGAGGGGCTCCCGCGGCGGCCCCCCCCCAGCTCCCCAGGCCCCTCAGGGTGGGGGTGCCGCTGGACTGGGGCTTCTAACACAGCGGACAGCAGCGCCGCTCCCAGCTGGACGACCCGCCAGGAACTGACCACAGTGCTTGCCCCAGGGTGGACAGCCGGAGGACAGCGCTGGGGGAGAGGCTACCACCCGCCCTGCGTCCAGGGGCTGGCTGGGCAGCTCCCCCTCCGGCCCCTCGGCCCCGCCCCCTCCGCCTCCTGGAGACCGACGCCACCGCGGACCGGCGCCCGCTCGCCGGGCCACGCACCTCTCGCCTGGACTTCTGGGAGGCCCGCTCGAGGACGTCGTCGCTGGAGAGGTCCGAGTCCTCCGAGAAACTCAGCTGGCGCCGCAGCTGCAGCTCTGGGGGGCGGGCGCGGAGGTGAGCGCCGGCTCGGGCGCCGCGAGCCCCTCAAGCCCCTCAGCCAGGCGGCGCGCGCCCCCGCCTACCTGCTCTCCCCGCGGGGGTCAGCCCGCGCCGGGCGGAGTCCGCGGTGGCCCCGCTGGAGGGGGTGCTGGAGCGGGACCCGTCGTCGCCCTTCTTCCGCTTGTCCTTCTTGTACCCCGAGAAGACCGACTTCCACAGCGACCGCGGCTTGGCGGCCGCCTCCTCCCGCGCGCCGGCGCCGGGCTTCTCGGGCGGCCGCGCCTCCCCCTTGGGCTTCTTCTCCTTCTTGCTTCTGCGCGGGGAGAAGAGCGACGACCTCTTCTTGCTCTTCCCGCCGGAGCCCTCGGACGAGGACACGGAGCCGTCGGGGCCCCCCGAGTCCGAGGGCGCGGAGAAGGCCTCCTCGCTCGTGGCCTCGTGCTTCGGGGGCCCCGCGGAGCCCCGGGCCGGCTCCCGGGCCCTGCAGGGCGCGCGGCGCGCGGCCGCCGCCTCCTGCTCCTTCATGCTGCTCAGCTGCCGCGCCAGGGCGGCCCGCAGCGCCGGGCTCCTGACCGACTTCTCCCGGGCGCGCATGCGCTCGGCGGCCAGCTCCGCGGCCTCGGGGGAGACGGCGGGCAGCGCCCTCCGCGGCGCCGGGGCCCCGCCCGCGTCCCGCGCGCAGCAGGAGGGCGGCATGAAGAACCGCTCCTGCAGGCTGGAGCCCTCGGTCTGCTCGTCGTACGTGTCCTCCACGTCGTCGGCGAAGGGGATCTCGTCCACGCTCTCCACGAAGGACTTGCGCGCCTCCTCCCGCGGCGGCCGGGCGGGCTCGCGGGGCGGCCGCGCGCAGGCGGCGGGGGGCGCGGGCGCGGCCGGGCAGGGCTTCCTGCGCAGCGTGGCCGGCTCCTCGTCGGGCGGCGGCGGGGGCGGGCTCGACGGCGGGGTGAGCATGGTGGAGTCCGAGGTGTTGAAGCTCTGGCTGCCGAGGGTCTTCATGTTGGAGGAGCTCCCGTGCAGGCCCAGCCCCGAGCTGCTGGACAGGTCCCTGCGCTCCTCGCGGGCGCCGCGCCACTCCCGGTCGGCCGGGGTCTTGGGGGTGGGCAGCGAGGGCGGGGCGCCGTCCGGTGGGGGCAGGCCCAGCCTCTGAGGCGCGGACGGCGGCTTGAGGAGCCCGAGCCCTTCGCCGCGGGGGGCCCGCTCAGCCGCAGGGGGCGTCGGGGGCGCCGGCTTGAGGGGCGAGGGGGGGCCGGGCTCGGGCCCCTTGGGCCGGTCCACGGGCGTGAGCCCGAGGCTGCGGCGGATCTCGGCGCTCTTCATCCAGAACTCCGCCACCAGGTCGTTCCGCTTCGGGGCCTCGTCCCCGGGGAGGGGGCCGCCCAGCCTGTCCTTGGCGTCTCCCCGGTGCTGCGCGAGCGGCGTGGACGTCTTGGCCGGGGCCGGCTGGAAGCGGATGGGGGACGGGGTGGGGGAGGGCACGGTGGCCTCCGCGGAGGGCTGCGGCTGCGAGCAGATGGGGAGCGCGGCGGGGAGGGGCGCCGAGGCGGGCGGCACGCGCCGGGGACTGCCGGGGGAGGGGGGCGTGCCGACTGCCGGCAGGGCCGCGGGCCGAGCGCCGACGGGCCGGCTCGCGGGGGTCTCCTCGGCGGGGGCTGCTGCTTTGGGCGTCTCTCTGGGGAGCAGGCGCTCCTCAGGCGGCGGCACCCCGCGAGCAGCAGGGGCAGGCGGGGTCCCGGCTCCCTGCGGGAGAGAGAGGCCCTTGGACGGTGGGGCCCGGGGCAGCGCAGCCCAGAAGCCCCCGGCTCTCTGCTGTGCTTGCCCCGTTTGCAGAGCCGCTCGACGCAGAGAGCAGGCTCGGGTCTGGGGTCTGGCCAGTCCTCCACTGCCCGCTGACGGGCACACTGGCCAGACAATGCATCAATCCAGCTCGTGCCCCCCACCGGCCCCCAGCGCCGAGACCCCCGGGGCGCGCACGCAGCCCAGCCAAAGCGCGACTCGCTCCTCCCGCTGCTCCCGCCCGCGCTGCCGTGCGCGCCCCCGCGATCCCCGCCTGCCCCGCGGCTCAGCGTCCCAGCCAGGCCTCGCAGGCCGGCCTGGTCCCGCTGTGATCGGCCCCGCCGGGCCCCACCCGCCGCTGAGAACCTGGACAGGCGCTTTGGCCCTGCGGGTGCCCCGTACTCGCAGCTGCCCACACGGGGGCTGCTGCGACTTCGAGGCCCGTGGGGGCACCTGGGCGCCCAGGGCGGGTGGGGAGTGCTGCCTGGTGGGGGGCAGACCCCCAAGCGCCCTGTTCTCAGCAGCCCCGTCCACACAAGAAGCGGAACGAGTGCTTTAGGTTCCTGGGAACAAGGGTGCCAGAGTGTTACCCCCCCGTGTTTGTGGGGTTCAAGCCAAGGACCCCCAGACAGACAACTGAACATGCGCACGCAGGGTCTCAGCAGGGCCCCTGCAGTGAGCCCCAAACCTTACCTCTGCCGTGGGGGAGCGGACTGGGGGGAACAGGGCAGCTTGCTCCTCGGGGGAGCGGGCGGGGCTGGCGGCTCGGGAGCGGCCTGGAAGGAGAGAGGGGACCTCAGGACACGCCCTCGCTCCTGGGGGGCACCGAGGGGGCCGCGGCTTCTCCCCGAGTGTAGCCTCTGCGGGCGGCGGGCAGCGCGGGCGCCCCGGAGCTGCTGTCGGCGCCCCGCGTCCGCCTGTCTGCGGCTCGCACGGGAACCGGAAGCTGCTTCTCCCCCGAGACTCACCTCTCCGCGGGCGCCCCGGTGTGGCCGGCGGCTGCTCCCCCTCGCCCTCCGACACCCTCAGCTCCAGCTGGGCCTCCGCCTCGGCGTCCGACGGGGCCTCGTCTGACCAGTGCTGATCTGGCGGAGGAGGGGCGCGGAGGGCGGTGTGCGCGCGAGGCCAGACTGCCGCCCCGGGCCCAGCCGTCCAGCTCTGGAGCTGGCCCCGTGCCCCTCCCCGGCCAGGCCCCCCGGGTCCCCAGCAGAAGCCCCGAGATCGGCCAAAAGCGCAGCGCGCAGGGTGCGGCTCCGAACCAGGACAGTGACGCGACAGACGCAGCACAGCCGCGCGGGCACACGCTGGCCGTCTGCGCGTCCCTCCCTGGCACCCTGGCCCGCTGCCCAACCCACTTCCGAGGCCAATGCTCCCTCAGCCCCCCAATGTCTTCTGTTTCTCCCAAACCAGTCCCCGCCCCTTCCCCCAAGCCCCAACCCGAGCGTGATTTTTAAAGGCCCTTCCCCATATCCAGCTGCAGAGGCGTCGACTGGACGAGAAACCCCATGGGGAGCCCCAAACACGGTTTCTCCACGACTTAATGAGGTGCGTGTCCAGCTGGGATCCTGAGATGACTCCCTCTGGCCAGTGGCAGCACAAGGGGCCCACCAGAACAGGGGTGTCCCCTGGCCCCGCTTTTGCTTTACGTGTGTCCATCACACGTGAGCTCAAATGGCTCTCGCGCTGTCCACTGGGGACAGCGCGGTCAGCATGGCAGAGGGGCGCGCGGGGCCCCGTACCATCGTCCAGCTCGGCACCAGTGTCCCCGGCGTCCCCATTCTCGGCCACCTCCCCTTCGATCTCCGCAGGCTCCGAGTCCGCGTCTTCCCCCAGGTCGTGCTCATCCAACGGGGCTGCAAAGAGGAAGCGCTCACAGGGGGAGGCAGGAGGGGCGCAGACAGAGGCCGGCGTCGGCGGAGCGCGGCCAAGGAGAGGGACGGGCTCTGGGGGTGGACGGGGCCCCGGGGCTGCGCGTGGGGCTCGGCCCACCCTGAGCACACGCGGTCAGCACTCCTCAGCCGCAGGGGCCAGAGAAAGGAGGCGCAGCTCAAGCTCCCCGCCTCCTCCTCCACCGCCGCAGCGCCCCGCCCAGGAGGCCCCGCGCGGCAGCCCCGGCTGACCCCCGCCCGCCCGCCGCGAGTGCGCAGCCCTCGGCGCAACACACGTCGAGGGGCCCTGCCCTTGACCTTCCTCTCGGGGACAAAACCACCGTCCAGACAGTCCAGGGGGCCACCGCGTTACGCAAACGCCACACGCTTGTCGGAGGCCGGCGTGGCGTGGGGGTCACCGCCGGACGGGGCCAGCAGGGCCCGGGGCGCGGGCCTCCCCTTTCAGGGGGCAGAGTGCAGCTTCCTCAAGCCAGTCCCGGGCCAGGGGGGCTTTGCGGGGGCGGGGCGGGGGCAGAGCCCCGCGGAAGCATCTCTGCGGGAGAGCCGGCTGCGCGCGCGCACACGCTGGGCGCTCACACTGCCAGCTGGGGCGGGGCCAGCAGCGAGGAGCGCCAGGGGCAGAGTGGGGGGCGGCTGTGGCCCTGCGGCCGGGCTGGCTGCCCACCGCGGGCCCAGGTCTTCCTCAGAGCTCCGGGCACGGCGGCCCGCAAGCCATCCCCAAGGGGGCCCCTTCGGGAGAGGGGCCGGCCTCATGGCTTCACTGGCCCATGCACCGTTCTGAGGCCCAGAGGCGAGGGCGGGAGCCAGCGCGGGGGCACCTTCAGCCGCACATCGAGGGGCGAGTGCGCGGGGTCTCCTCACCGACGTTCTCCCGGCCCGCGTGCCCAGCCCATGAGGACGCACGCGGCGGACCTGGCGGGACCCTGGGGTGGGGCTCTAGGGCCGCGCAGCGAGTTCTGGACGTGGCGGCTTCCGGGGTTGGAGGGTGCGGCCGTGGTGCTGGTGACCCGAGGGGCTCCCTGGTTAATGACCCTCAGCTGTGCCGCGCCCGCCGTCCCTCTGTGCACTCAGCTCCCTCAAGCTAGGGGATGACTCGGGCCCAGCTTCTGGGGAACGGCAAGGCTGGTCTGGCACCGACCGGACCGTCCAGGTCGTGGGGGGAGCCCCGGTGAGTCTGGTGGGGGGAGCTGCTGCCGGGTCCCCCGAGACCCCGAGCGGCTCACACGGGTGAGGCTAAGACACTCTGCTGTGAAGGTGCCACTTTCTGTGCCAAACCGTGGGGAGAGACGACTCTGCACTGCCACAGGCCGCAGACTCCGAGCGGTCCACGCGGCTCCTCAGGCCCAGGCCTCCCGCTGGACAGCAAGGCCTCCACCGCCCTGCCGTTCCCCAGACAGGAGACGCCTCCTCCTCCCCAGAACTCTCCTCTCCCCCCCCCCCCCCCGCCGGCCACCCTGGGACTCCGGCCGCAGGTGCCCCGGGTTGGGGAGGCGCCACCCCAGCCCTGCCCACCCCCGAGTCCCCGCTCGGGGCTCCTGGAGGGAACGGCGGCTGCAGAGTGCAGACGAGGCATCTGCACTCGCGGGGACACTGTGGGAGGGAAACTGTCACGCGCCAAAGCCGAGCGCGCGCGCCGCCGGTGCAGCAGCAGCTGGAGACGCTCCGCGGAGCTGGCGGCCCTGGGGCCACCGCGGGGCCGAAAGCCAGGAACCGCCGGCTCACTGCGCCCCGCGGCCAAGTCCTGGTGCCCCGGCCTCGTCCGCCCGTCCTGGGGGTGCAAACTGAGCAGGAGAGGGGCCCAGGAGCGCCTGTGCCAGAGCCGATGCCCCCGGCTCGGCCTCCTGCGCTCTGCGGAGGGGCCTCCCGCCGTGTGAGGGCCGGGGCTGGTGAGGCCGAGCCCTGCCTGGCCCGAGGGGTGGTGGCCACACAGGGCTAACCCTCAGGGTGCTGGGCGAGTGGTGGCCACACGCTGGCCTGTGTGGGCACCGGCCGGGGCGTGAATGTCTCCAGGGGCCAGTGTGCCAGCGGGCCCATGGACGCCCCTCCGGAGTCCTGGGGACGGCTGGACCCCTCGGCGCTCTGGGCTGCAGCCAAGACGGGACCCAGTGAGACAGGCCGGCGGGAACTGGTCACAGCCAGCCTGCCCTCTGCGCTCAGCTGACCCGCCCGCCCCCGCACCCTTGCGCCAACGGGCCTGAGGCCCGGGCGGCTCCTGCTCCGCGCGGCCAGGGTGTGGCGCACTCCCCGCGCTTCTGCTTCCCGGCTCAGCATTGCCGCTGGGTTTCCACAGACCCCCGTCCCGGAGCTAAAAGCGGGTGCGCTCGTGGACATCTGGTCCCGCAGGTGGCGCCCGGCGCGGGGCCTGCCATGCGAGCTGCGTGAGGCGTGCACGTGCCCCCCCCGCATGCATGCAAGGCCCGGCTCTGGCGTTAGGGTGCAGCGGAGCTCCGAGCGGGTAGTGAGGGGACACGCATCACCGACTACCTCCGGAGACCGTCTCCAGCCAGGCCCGCACCGCCGCGCGGCGTAGGGAGGGAAGGTCAGGCGCTGGATTCAAAACAGACAAGCACAGAGTCAACGGCGCGCGTGCGGCAGGGGACGCCCTAGAGCCCGGGACCGAGCCGTGAGGCGGTGACGCGCGGAGGCCTGTCCGGCAGGTGGGTCGGCACCGGCCGCGGGGTCCAGGACCGGGAGGGGAGGGCGAGGGCCGAGGTTGGCGCGGCCTGCGGCTGCAGGGCTGCGGGAGTGTCTGGCTGCAAAAGTCGTTAACGGAGGTTAGTCAGGCGCACCGGAGCGCGCACGGCGGCGCGATGCCCTGCTGCTCCGTGAAGGAAACCAAGTAAAAGATGAGGGCCGGTGAAGACGCGGCGGGGAGGGCCCGCCGCCCCGCTGGGTGCCGGCTTCCGGAGGCAGAGCCCTCCCGGGAGGGCTGGCGCAGGCGCTGGGCGCGCACAGGCGGCGGGCGCGCAGGACCCGCCGGGGCGCGCAGCGGCCACGCCCTCAGGCTGCGGTGCCCTTCTGGGTGCCCGCGGGCCGCGCAGCTCGCAGCGCACCCTGCCCGAGCACAGACGACCTGAAGCTGGGGCGGGAGGGCCGCCGCCGCCACCCGCGCGCGACTCCCTGTATAGCCCATCTCGGTGACGTGGCCCCGCGGCCCAGCCTGCGCAGCGCACTCACACCCAGACGCTCCGCGGGACAGTGCCAGAGGGCCTCGCCGAGGGGCGGCGCCTGCCCAGAGCCGCAGCCGGCTGGGGGTCCCGAGTCGGCTGTCTTCCCGCTCTGCCCTAGCCGAGCGGGAGCCGCGGGGAGCTCCGCGCCCTGCCGGGAGCCGGCGGGGTGGCCGACTCGGAGGACAGGGCTCCGTGGGCCCCTTGGGGGCGCAGGGGCAGGAGGCGCGGGGCGTGGCCGGCCTGCGGAGGTTACCTCTGGAAGGAGAGGACTCGGGAGTCAGCACCGCCCTCTCCTCCTCCTCCTCGCGGATGTGAGTCCAGTGCACGTCTGCCTGGATCGCCAGGGGGTCCGCGGGGCTCGCGACCTGCTGCAGCCGCTGCCTCGGGGCTGCGAGCGCGAAGGTCCCATGCGGCGGGGGCGGGAGGGAGGTGGGGAGGAGCAGGGAGAGCGACAGGCACGGGAAGGAGGGAAGGAAACAGCAGAGAGGAAACAGAAGGGGAAGTCACAGAACTCGCAGAGTAAAGAAAAGGTGAAAATAGAGACAGTGCTCGCGCGTGCCGCGCACACCCGTCTACCTCCGCGCGAACCTCACCTAGGCCGCGCCTCAAGGAAGAGGCCCAGGCCAGGCCCCACGCGGCAGGCCCCCTGCTCTCTCCCCCCGACCTGCACTCAGCGCCCCGACTGCGCTGCGGCTGAACAGCCCCCCGCCCGCCTGGGGTGGACGGTGCCTTGGAGTGACCGCGCAGGCCCCGAGCGCAGCGCCCCAGGGACCGAGCGGCTCCGGCGAGGGAGAGGCCGCGGGAGCGCGCCACCTGCTGGCCGTGCAGGGCCACAGCTGCGGGGGCCGGGGCGCAGCGCTCTGGTCCCCAATCCCAAAGCTGGGGCAGCTCCCGGGCAGGGCCTCGCTGCTCTGTCTGGGGTCAGCGCCGCGCCGGGGCTCTCTGGAGCTCTGGAGCGGAGTGCAGAGGACTGGGCGGGGCCCGGGGTCTGCGTGCAGCCCCCGCCTGGGCCGCCTCCGGCAGCGCTGGCCCCTGCCTCACCGCCCTGAACACCAAGGGACAGGGCCTCCCTGGTGGCGCCACGCGTTAGGGATCCCTGGCCAGGGAGCTTCCCCCAGGGCGCAGCAGACCCCTCCTGCCTCCCCGCTGCCCCCTCAGCAGTGGGTTTCAGAGGATCCGCCTGTTCTGCTCCCCACTCTGTCTCTGGGGCGTCCTCTCACCCCCCACATCTCTGGCCTGCACCCCAGCTCTGGTGTACATCAATAAAATAAATCTTTTAAAAAACCCAACAATCAGGGGCCAGCCAGCAGCGGGTGGGGGGCGCGGCGGGAGCGCGGGGTGGCTTTTCGGGCAGCAAGAGCAGGTGCCACCCGACCTGAGGGGCCTGGCCTCCTCGCCCCGCAGACCCCGCTGAGGAGCCCGGCTCAGTGTCCACACCGCAGTGACCACTTCTCAGCCCGGCGCCGCCAGGAATGTGCTCTGGGCTGAAGGCGCCCACGGGCCCAGACGGAGGGGGCTGCAGTGGGGAGGGTCCCTCATGCCCCCAGGAGCTGCGGTCGAGGGACTGCGTCTCCGAGGCTGAGTCCCAGCAGGCGGCCGAGACTCCGGCGCGAGGCCCGGAGTCAGGGAACGCGGAGGCCCCTCCTCCCTCGCAGGGCAGCGAGGGGAGGCGGGTCGGGCCTGTCCTGGGGGACTTGCCAGCCGGCCCCCTACTAGCGGCGTGTCCGGAGGTGCCGGGAGGCCGGCCGCGGGGCCGGGACTGACCGCAGGACTCCGCGCTGGAGGGAGCCGATTCCCAGCTCCTGGGGGAACATGCTCCAGACACGGCCCCGGCGGGGCGCGGGGCAAGTTCTCGCCCCCCGAGCTGCTTTCGCCCAGGGGCTACTTCGTCTCTGCCTGTCCAGGCGGCCGGCAGGGCAGCCCGGGAGACAGGCCACCTGCCGTGGAGCCCGCGCCGGGCTGTGGGGGCTGTGGGGGCGGCCGAGGGTGCCTGTCCGCGTCCGGGGCGTCTTCCCGGGGCGCCGGCGCGGCTGACGGGGCAGTACCCCCCTTCTACAGCAGGGGGAGCCAGAGCGCACGGGAGGCCGCGGGGCGGAGGGCGGGCGGGGAACAGCGCTGCGGGCGGCCAGCCCCGCTCACCCTCCTGCTGTCCACCTGGGCTTCGGGCCCAAGACACACACGCCGGGCCAGGGACAAAGGCCCAGAGCTCGGCCCACGTGTCTGCGCGCTCCGGGCTGTCCCCAGAGGCCAGCCTGGACACGAGCCCGGGCCGGGAACCAGGTCTGCGAGGGGTGCGGCAGCTCCGCAGAGGGAGCAGGCTCTGGCCGAGCCGCAGGGGCCTCGTCCGCGGAGGGGGTTTGGAGCCGGCGCCTTTGGCCAGGTGCGCTGCGGGCGGGGGCGCTGGACAGCCCTGGCCAGCGGCGAGGGGCAGACACTGGCACCACCGTCGGGCTGGGCCCGTCAGGTGCCGGGACAGCTGAGAAGCCCCAGGGCCCGAGCGCGCCCGCCCGCCGCCCCCGCACTCTGCGGCCCCGGCCTCCGAGGGCAGCCCAGCAAAGCCCTAGCTGGGAAGGACCCTGCCCGCAGCCCTGGCCTCCTGCTGGGCCAGAGGAAGCAGCCCCTGGGGTGGGCCTGCCGGCGGGACACCCCCGGGAACGCCGCGGGCAGCGGGAGGACACACCCGGCCCGGCCCCGCCCTGCCGCGCCCTGCCCCGCAGGGGCCGCAGCCGCCCCTCGGCACTCGCGGTCACGCAGCGCCCGGCACAGGCGGGATGGGGGCGCCGCGTGGGCGAGGCAGGGCTGGCGGGAGCCGAGAAGACGGCCCAGCGCGGCCGCGGCGCTTCTTGGACGGGCCGTGGGGACACCCGGGCCGCGGCGGCTCTGCGCTGGCTGAGCGGCCAGCCGGGGCCCAGGAGCAGCGTCCCCTTCCCTTACTGAAACCGGCCTCTCTGGCGAAGCTGAAGGGGGGGCGGGGGCGGGGCCAGGAGTGACCCGGCGGGACGGTCCCGACCCGGCCCGCCCTCCGAGGCCGGCTCTGCCCGGAAGGGAGGACACTGTCTCCGCGGGGGGCGGCGGGCGGGAGGGCACTGCCAGGCGCCTCTCGCGCTGGGGCAGCGGGTCAGGGCGCGGGGAGCTGGCTGCGTGCTGACCTTCGCTGGACTCCTCCTCCTCCTCCTCCTCGTCCCCCTCGTCCTCCTCGTCCTCCTCCGCGTCGCCGGGCCGGCAGCTCCCCAAGGCCTCCAGCTCCTCCTCGCTCTTGCCCCTCAGGAGCGCGTGGATCCTCACGGCCTCCTTCCAGGGGACGCCGCCCAGGTCCGAGGCGGGCAGCGCAGGCTCGTCCTCGTCCTCCTCGTCCTCCTCCATCTCGGACTCGGAGCTGCTGCGGGGCACAGGCGCGCACGGAGGTGAGGGGCGCGGACCCAGACGGCGGCGGAGCCCGGGGGCCACCAGGGCCCGTGCTGGGACCCGGAGACCGGCCGCACGCGCATGCGCCAGCCTGGGGCGCCCCTCGCAAGGCCGCGGCGCGGCGGGGACCGCAGGGGCTCAGGCGTCTCCGCACAGGCGCGGGCGGAGACGGGGGCCGCGGTGCAGGCGGAGGCGCTGCCACAGGCCGGCCGTGTCCGAGACTCCGCTCCCGCAGCCCCCGCCGCAGCCGGCACGGGGGGCCGCGCACCCCGGGTTCTGCGCATGGACGGGGCGGAGCGGAGGGCTGCCCGGCCGCTGGGGCGTTCGCTCTGGACACCGGGGCGCCTCCTCCAGGGTCCGCTTCACGCCCGGCCTCGCCAGCTCCAGCGGGAAACTCCCGGGAGACGCCGCCGCCCCCCAGCGCCGCCCCCAGCGCCGCCCCCAGCGCCGCTAAGCCGGGCCACAGGCGCACGGAGGCGACCCCGACCCCGCAAGGCCGTGGGGTTCACGGCGGAGAAAACCCCAAAGGTCAGCCCGGCTGTGAAGCGGGCACTGGGCCGAGCCGCCGCGGGGGCGGGGCTGCCGCGGCCCACCTGCTGCCCGCGTCCTCCTCGGCGCCCGCGTCCAGCACGCTGCTCAGGTTGTGCTCGGCCTGCGTCTCCTCCGGCACCTCCTGCAGCTGCTCCGCCGGCCGCACCGACACGCGGTAGTTCTCCAGCCCGATCCGCTCCGGGGTGCCCCGCAGCCGCTTGGCGATGCCGGGCTCCTCCAGGCCGTTCACGCCGGAACCTGCAGGGCGGAGAGGCCACGTTCGCTGCCGCCGGGGGCACCGAGCCGGGCGCGGAGCTGCCGCGGGCCTCGCACCCCGTCTGTGCCCCGTCAGTGGGAGGGACCCGCGGATGGGGGGCCAGGAAGGGCCCTGGGGTGACAGCAGCAGAAGTCCGCTCAGCGGGAGACAAGGACTGGCCCCGTGAGGCCGCTCGCTGCCCGCCGGCCGGGAGCTGGGCGGGGGGAAGGGCCGTGGTGGCGACCTGGGGAGACGCCTCGCTGCCAAGGACCAGCCCTGGAGCCGCCTCCGTCGGGGAGGGGAGTCCCTCCGGCCGCCGGCCCCCCGGCCTTGCGCCCCCCACCAGCTGGGGCCCGGGACCCAGGCTCGGTCCACACCCGCGTGCCCAGGAGGCGGCCGGGCTGCCCCTTCGGGGCGTCACCCGACCGCCCGCCTCGGCCGTGGGGGTCACCCCGTCTACAGCGAACGAGCGACTGCGGGGTGCAGCAGCAGGGCGCGCCGCGTCACGGGGCGACCGGAGCCCTGGCGAGCTCCCCTTACCGCTCCTTGCAGAGAGCGCCCCTTTCGCGCTGCCCCGAAGACGCTCTGCTGGGTGCCCCCTCCCTGGGTCGCCCCGAGCTACACAGCGGCCCCGTGCCTCATGACGCCGGCTCCTTGCGGGGCCTTCCGGTCCCAGCTTGGACGGGGAGGCGCCCCGCTGCCCCCCGCGGCGTGTGGGCTGGGGGCCGGCCCCGGGCCCGGGCGAGGCCGCACCCTGAGCTGGAGGTGAGGACGGCCCCGCCCCCGCCTGGGCCATGGAGGGACAGCGTCTCGGGGCTCTGAGCCCGCGGGGAGGGGCGCCGCAGCGTCTGCCCCCAGGAAGCGCTGCCAGACCCCTCGGGCAGACCCCGCTGCCCAGTTTTCCCACGGGAGCTCGGTGCCCACAGGGCACGTGGCAAGTGCTGCAAGCTTGCCAGCCGCTGGGACGTGCCCAGGACACAGCCTGCACCCCAGCCCCGGGGCTGCCCCGAGCGAGGGCCGGCGGTCGACAGTGGGCAGACTGAGCCGTCGCGGGACGCGCGAGGGCCAGGAGTGGCCGCCACACTGACGGACAGCCTCCCAGCAGGAGATGTGGGAGGGCAGACTGAAGAATGACCCCCCAGGCCAGTCTGGAGAGCCGGGGGGGGGGGGGGGGGGGGGGGGGGGGGGGGGGGAGCGGGGGCTGGGCCAACAGGCCGAGCCCCTCCTGGCCCTCTGCCTCACCGGCCTCAGGGCAGCAGTGGCCGCGCGGGGCTGTCTGGCTGAAGGCGGCCGGCTCCTCGCGAGGTCGGGCAGGCAGAAGCCGGGTCCCGGGGGCCCCCAGCCGCACACCCCGAGAAGGGGCACGCTCCCAGGCCTGGGCCTCGTCCTAAATAGGAAGCAGCTCTGGGCCCGACCTGGAGAGTCACTGCCTGTCTGGGCCCGGTGTCGCCTGAACGGCACAGCCTGCCTCAGCGGACGTGCAGAGCTGCCCAGAGCCTGGCCCTGCTGTCAGCTCCTGAAGAGGCGGCGGACAGCCAGGAGGCGGGGCTGTCGGGCGCCCTGGCCGGCCGCTCTCCCCTCCCCGTCCTGCTGGGCCTCCCCGAGGGCAGGCGTCGCTGCAGAGCTTGCCTGCTCCTGTCTGCCCTCCCCAGGCAGCCTGGCCGCACTGACCGTCCCACACGCCACGGGAAGGCGCCGCAGCTCTTCCTCCCAGCGTGGCCCGTGCTGCTCCGTGGGCGAGACGGGTGAGACGCTGCCGGGACGCGGGGTCAGCAGCCGGGAGGGCCCCGGGAGGCCCACAGTGGTCCCCACGGACGCCCGAACGGCGGCGCCCTCTGCTCTCAGGCGACCGGCCCACGGGGACAGCGCGCTGGCCAGGCCGGGCAGCGTCTCCCTTGGACCGTCCTCCCACTCCGGCGTCCCGCGCCCGAAGGTCCTGGGTATTTTTTCCAACCGTCTTCCTCGAAAGGAAGGTGAGCCGGCCAGATGCGGTCCTGCGCCCAGGAGAGGGCCAGGCTGGACAGCGTGAGGACGGCCTGGGAGACCACACGGGCCTGCTGCCTCTGCCCCTCACGCAATGGCCCCTGCTGGACGCACCGCCTCTTGCTCGCCCACTATCTGGAGTGCCACCGCGGGAGGGGCGGGCTCCTGCCCCTTGCCCCCCAAGGCTGTGTCCGCCGGGCCGGGGGACCCTCGACGCGCGTCCGCGCCCCCCGCCCACTCGTCCACCGGGCAAACAGAGCTGCTCCCCAGAGTGGCTGCGCATCTAGACTGAAAGCCGGTCACTCGTCTGAGCCGGGCCCAGGGGCCAGGGGGACAGATGAGCACCCCACGCTCTCCTCCCGCCACCTGCGACCCAGCTCAAACCGAGAGCACAGAAGGGCCGCGAGAGCCTTACCCCTGCGCCCGCCGGGCAGGCAGGGCATCCCCGCGGGGCCTGTGGACAGCGGCCGTCCCGGCTGCAGGGGCGCGTAGGTCCAGCCGCTGCGGCAGAGACAGACGTGCACACGGGCCGGAGGCGGGGGCTGTCCGGGCCCGAGGGCAGCGACAGGCACCCCGCCCCACAATGCCCGACCCGCGGGCGCTGGCAGGCGAGCCCGTTGGGGCCGCGCCCTCCTGCTCCGGGCTGGGCCTGACTCGTGCTGACCCAAAAAGAGCTGCGTGGAGAAAAGGGCGCAGGAGCCCACATCATCCGCGGCCGGCTCAGCGCAGCTTGTCCTTGCTTTCTCTCGGTGACGCCCCCTCTACGCGAGGCCCTGGGCTCTTCGACCTGCTCTTCCCGAGGGCGTGCTGGGAGCCCCGGGCGAGGCCAAAGCAAGCTGGGGGTCGGGAGGCGCCCCCCCGACAATCAAGTGCAGACGCTCTGACTGGCACGGGGCACCCACGCGTGCCAAGCGCACCCTGACTTGAGGAGGAGCCCGCAGCTGTCCCCCCGCCGCGCCCTGACAGGTCAGCCGACGGGGTGCGGGGGAGCGGGGCCAGCGCAGGGGCGCCCCCATGTGGACGCGCTCTCAGCCTCGCGCTCGCGGTGACGCGCCCCGGGCCGGGGTGCCCGGCCGCCCGTGTCTGCTCCCCGGTCTGCAAGCGCCAGGTCTGCACGCGGCTGTGACCTGGACGCGCGCCCACCCAAGCCCTTGGTGGCCGTGGGGGGCGCACGCTGGCCAGAGCTGGGCCGCTCCGCCCCGACCGCTGCCCGCACGGTGTTCTCCGTGAGGGGCAGGACGGGGCTGCTGCGATGAGCCGACGGGCTGGGCGGCTCGGGGGGCGCGCGGAGGGAGGCGGGGCGAGCAGCCTCGAGCTCCCCACCCTTTCTACCCGACCAGACCTCGGCAGAGGGGCCTCTGGCCCACAAACGCGCGCAGAGGCGGGAGCTCGCGGCCAGCAAGCCTGGCTCCCGCCCACAGTCTGTCCGCCCCACGCCCCAGGCCCGCGGCCGCCCCGCTGCGCTCCGCGGCTTCCGCGAGGGCCAGGCCGCCCCAGCCGCCTTCCCGGCGCGCCCAGTGCTCCCTCGCCAGCCTCCCCCGGGGCGGGTCCCCAAGAAAACTGACCCGCAGCGACTCGCGCCAGACCAGCCCCCAGGAGAGTTTCTACTCTAAGGCAAAACCGCAGAAACCCACAAACTCTGCTAAGCGTCGCTGGTAAGTGTGGGGCCGATTTCACAGCCGTTTTCTCCTCTGGCGGCTTCCTGGACTCTGCCTGTTCTAGGAAGCGGAGAAGAGGAGCAGCCAAGGCACGGACCCGACTGCAACCCAGCCCGGCCCCCGGCCGCCGGCTCCTCGACACGCACCGTCCTCGCCGGGGGCCCCGCTGGGGGCCGGCCTCAGGCCTGACCTCAGACCCACCGAGCACCCACACCGGGAGGAGATGCACTCTGGCGTCCACCTCCTGGCGCCCTCGAAAGAGGACGAGACGGCACAAACGCGACGTGGGCTCGGCTGGAGGCCAGCTGGCTCGGTCCCTGCCCACGAGTGTCCGTCTGACCTTAGCCGCCGGCTGGGTGGTTCTGGGGGCAGAGCTTCAGCACCCTGGACAGGGCACAGGGCCGGGCCTGGTTCTGGCTGGGGACCTCACCCCGGCACCTGGACCTGCACCGCAGGCGAAGACCAGAAGGAGCCAGGCTGCCGCCACTCCGCAGCGGAGCGGACCTGGCCTCAGGCCGCCGAGGCACAGCCAAGGCGCTTGCCGCAGGCGCAGCCGGCCCCACGGGCGGGTGACAGGAGTCAAGGAGAGAGACGCAAGGAGCCAGCAGGACTGTCCGGGACTGCCTGGCGCGCGGCCGCGAGAGCCGCTTCTGTGGCAAAGCGCAGTCGGGCCCGGCCTCCGTCCTGCTCTCGGGTATGCTGGGGTCCCTGCGAGGGAGGGCGCCCTCAGTCTGCGGGAGCCCTGGCCGTGCCTACAGACGCCCAGGGGGTGTGGGCAGCTCGACTGGGCCCGGGGCGCTGGCCGGGCCCACCCCGCCCCGCCCTTCCCGCGCGGACACCAGCGCAGCGTCTCAGGCGCCCCCACACCACGCAGGGCGGCGGGAGCCGAGCCACAGGGGTGAGGTGCTGCGGCGGCAAGACCTGGACGTGAGTGAGGGGCCGTGCTCGGCCAGCCCTGCCCAGGGAAGGGCTCTGGCGGGACCTGCCCCTCCAGGCCGGCGCGGAGACAGAGGCGTCACAGCCGCCGCCTGCAGACGGGCAGGGGGCAGAGGTGCGCCCCGGGCCTCGCTGGCCCCTGCCCCCGCCCCGCCGGGACTCATCGACCGGCCGGCATCTGCGGCTGCCTCCGGGCGGGCGAGTTTGGGAGCCGAGAGCCCTGAAGGGACCGGAGCTGGGGCTCACGCCCGAATCCTCCCAGCGGATCCCCTCGGGCCCCGGGCGCCTCCCTCCGGCAGCTCAGGGCTGGCCCGCCCTATTACCACGTGAGAACAGAGGGCGGCCCAGGGGGCAGCCGGCCCCTCGCCCGTGGGCTCCCGCAGCTGCGCCACTAGTGCCTCCCGGGAGCCCCTAAACCACGCCGGTCGTCAGGCCCCCTGAAGCAGCGCCAGGATCTCGGGCCCCAGCAGGCGGAGGGCTCCGCGGGGGCCGCGCTCAGGGGAGGACATGCCGCGGCCACTGCCAGCAGAGAGGCCCGCGGGCATCGGGGGACGGTCCTGCCCGCGTCAGGGCCTTGGATCCGAAAACCGCACGCCCGTCCGCGCTCCGGCCCGACCTCGGGCCAACGGGCCCGTTGCCTCTGGCTGCCCCGCGCCCCGGTTCTCCTCCGCCCCAGTGGGGTGCCAGGGCGCCAGCAGCCAGCGGGAGGGCGGCCCAGCCTTGGGCACACGCGGGCAGGGGACGGCGCGGGTCACCAGAGCAGAGCCCGGGAGCTGGCGGCCTCCGCAGAGACCCCCGGCAGAGCAGGAGCTCGGCGCCCGCCGGGCAGAGCCTGAGCGGAGGTGGGGGACCCTGCGCCCCAGGCCCCAGGCCCCCGAGGGGCCGCGGCTCTGCCTCCTCTGCAGGTGCTGCCCGCACATCTCCGGCCATGTCCGCCCGTGGGCAGGGCCTGCCGGGCCCCCCCATCAGTGCAGACACCTGCCCTGTCTGGCACATCTGCTGCCGGCCCACGAGCCTCGGCCCGCCCTCCAGCCAGAAGACAGGAAGGGAAAGAAAAACTCAGAAACCTGAAGATCGTTTGCAATTTATTCTCGTAAACAAGAACGGTAACATTTGTTAAAAACAAGGAAAAGAAAAGCACAACACCTTAGTTTCACAGTAACAGCAAAAACAAAGGCACACAATTAAATTAAAAACTCAGAGAGACACACGCAACACAACAGCACAGGTTAAGCGGCAGCGACAAGACAGAGGCTGGCCTGGCCGGGCCCTCGCGCTGCTGCTCTGCCCCCCGCCCTGCCCAGCGCCTGGCCGGGGGCGACCCCTTGGCACCTGGCCAGAGCCCGAGGACCACGGCGGGTCCTTCGGGAGCCAGAGCCGGGCCGCCCTGCAGACGCCGCGGGACGAGGGGCTGAGCGTGGCAGCGGCGCCGGTGGGGCTGGCTCTCCGCGGCGGTCGGAGCGGAGCCGCTCGGCTCGTGCTCGAGGCGCCTGACGGGGGGCGGGTGTGTTGCTCGCTTTTCTGAGATGCTCACCCCTGGAGGGCCCCCCGTTGGCGCGCTGGGTGCTCTGTCCCCCGAATCCTGAGGGGGCGCTGCGCCAGGCAGAGGCCCGGCTCCCCACGTAGGGGCCCTGAGGCTTCCGGAGCCGAGGGACGAGGCGCCCCAGAAAGAGCTTCGCGCTGAGCTGCCGTCGCCCGGGGGTCTGAGCGTCTGCTGCGCGGAAGTCAGCCCCGCCTGGGCCGGCGCACTCACGCGGCCCCGTGAACCACTCCGGGCCCGATCGCACGGCTCTGTCTGCTCCACGCGGGTTCCGAGAGCCGCGGGGGCTGCCCAGTCCCCCGATCTCCTCCCAGCAGGCAGGACCGCAGGGGCTCCCCGCACGCGCGCCCCAGCGGCTGTGGGCACTGCCTGCGTCTCCTAACGGCGCCTCTTCTACGGAAGGACGGACGCCGCGCGTTCTGCCCGCCGAGAGCGGCGAGGGGTCGCCTCAGACAGAGACAGGGGCTGGGGACGCTGGGGGCTGGTGTCCAAGGGAAACGCTCCACTTGGGGTTTCTCTTTCTCCCCGTTTTCCTTAAAGGCGGGGGGGGGGCGGCGAGGCAAGGCTGAGCGGGCAGGCGTTCAGAACGCGTCTCTGCCCGACATGACGACGGAGCGGGCTGCCCCGCGGACACACAGACGCGCAGACGCTGCCGCACGGCTCCGGGGGCGGGCAGGGCCACGGGGCGCGGTTTTCTGAGCAGCAGCAGTAAACTGGGCAAAGGGCGGGAGCTCGGGTCTGGGGGACGCGCCCCCAGGGCCCAGGGCGGCCGGAGCAGGCCCCATTGCCGGGATCAGCTCACCCCTCACGCTTCCGGCTCTGTCTGCAGTGCGGGGAGGGGACGAGCCAAGGGTCTGGGTGGTGACTCGTCTGTGACACTCGGGGCCCCGAAACAGCCGAGTTTTCCCCGAAGTATCTCGGAAGGAAATTCTCGCTAACCAGTCACTCAGAACTGGGCAGCGAGAGATTTCAAGGAGGAGACCCTGACGAGGGAGAAGGAGAAAGCTGCCCTGGGCAGCCCTGAGGTGCTGCCGGGGCGCCTGCTCGCTGCGGCTGGGGGCGCGGCGGGGACGGCTGCCTGGAGCGTGTCGCTCCGTTCCAGAAGCTCCGGCCCAGGCCCTCCGGCCTTCTGCCGCGGGAGGACACCGAGGCAGCCTCGTTCGCCTTAGGGGTTCAAGCGGTGACCCTCGCGCTCTAAGAGCAAGTCGCCTCCAGAACCAAGAGCCACGCGGTGCCCTTGCTGGGCCCTCACGCCCCTGCTCTGCCTCCCGGACCGCACCGCCGGCTCCGGGCCGCCCCCTGCTTTGTCGAGCAGGTTTTCCCTCTCTATAGAAGCCGCAGTTCTTGAGAACTCACAAAAGCCTGGAGTCGGGGTGCAGGAGCCGCCGGCGCACACTGAGCCAGGTCGGAGCGGACAAGCAGCCGGCGCGGGACGCGCCCCAGTCGCTGCTTGCCCTCTGCTGAGCACGCGCCCCACTTCACCGCCAGAGACGAGGACAGTTCGCTTTCTCTGCGCCGTCCTACGGGCCAGCCCGATTCCCTGAGGACCCCCCCGGGGCCCGGCCCAGACCCGCCGAGCCCTGGGCCGAGCGCTCCCAGCCGGCGCCTGCACCCCACTGGCTGCTCCCCCCGGTGCGGAGGGCGCCAGAAGCACAGGGCGGTCAGCGGTTCACGAGGACGAGGCCGACGGGGCACCAAGGCTGAGGACGCGATCCAAGCCCCGTGGTTCGCACACGGCTATGAGGTGCGGGTCCGACCGCAGGGCACGCCGGCGCTGGCCGGGAGAGGGTGGCAGCAGAGGCGCTCGCCCGGCTCACCCTGGCGTGGGCCTCGGCCTCCAGAGCCCCGCCCGGGGACCCCCGCCCCAGAGGAGCACCCCTCGGCTTCCGGTCGCGCAGGAAAAGCAGCCACTCTGGGACCCCCCGCTTGAAGGCCAAGCAGGTAAGTCTCTTCCTCTCACGGAAATCCCACTAACAGCCTCTTCTCCCGCTCTCTGGCGCGGGCCGGAGCCTCCGGGTCGTCGGAGCCTTTCCCGAGTGCGCGGCGGCTGCCTGGCTCTGCCTGCCCGGCCAGGGCGCGCGGGCAGCACGGAGCAGGCCCCGGCCACCTCCCGGACATAAGCCCTGGCCTGCGGGGAGCCGGGGCTCTGCCGGGCGTCAGGGTCGCCCAGAGCCTTGTGGGACTGGACCCCTCCCGGAGGCCGGCCGGACACGGGGCTGCAGGACGAGCCCGGCCGCGGACACGCCCGCGGGCGAGCAGCTCAGCGGTCAGCCCCGGGGAGTGGGGTCGGCTCGCTCAGACGCCCACGAGGGGACGGGCGCGAGGATTTCAAGTTCAGGCGAATGCGGGGGGCTGGGGGCTCGGTGCCGGCCCGCAGAGCCTGGCGAGGGCCGCGGAGGGCCCTGCACACTCGGCGCCCAGTGGGGACGGCGGGCGGCTGGCTCCCGCTGGCCAGGAGGGGCCGTGCCCACAGCAGCGTGCGCGCGAGGCAGCAGCCCCGGCCCAGCGGCGACCCTGGACGCCCGCCGCCGCCTAGGGGCCCACGGGCTGCCAGCGGAACTCCCCCCGGATCTGCACCAGCACCTCCGACAGGCCGTAGAGAAAGGGGGCCCCGAACGCAAGCAGCTGGCACATGAAAAAGGAGTCCAGGGGGTTCTGGGCCACCTGCTGCCCGATCGAAGAGAGGCTGCCGTGGAGGCGCCGGCCCGCGCCCCAGGCCTGGCCGCAGAGGCCCACGGAGCGGCGCGCCGCCCAGCCCAACAGGGAAGTGAGGCTACCTGGGGTCCTCTCGGCGGCGCTGGCGGTGGCACTGGCCCGTCCATTTGTGTCCGCGGCGGGGCCATCCTGCAGGGGTCCTCTGGCCTCCTGGAAAGTGGCGAGGGAAGGAGAGGCGGCCTCACCGAAGCGCTCGGGCCAGGCGGCCCTGCCCCCGGCAGCCCCGCTGCGGCGCCCCCACGGGAAATCTTTTTCCAGAAAACCCAGGAAGTCACAGGAGTCAAACCCAGACCCCCCCCCCCGCCCAGGGGCCCCTCGGGCAGCTGCAGCCGGCGGGCGCAGCCCACCGCCAGGGCCCGGGTCCGCACGACGCGCCGGCCGTCGTCACTAAAAGCCGCCGGCCGGCCCCAGGGCAAGCGCGCGGGCGAGGGGGCGCGGGGCCGGGGCGGCGGCTGCGCCAGGCCCTCCTCGGACAGGCACTCGGCCTTCCTGGGGAGCAAGCAGCGGGGACGGGCCGCCCGCGCCGACGGGGTGCACGGGGCGCTGCCGGGGGGTGCCGGGCGCTGCTCGAGGGCCAGCCCGCCCTGTGTCCCCGAGATGGGGCCCGCGGCCTCCCGCCCCGGGCCAGCGTTACCTTCCCAGACAGCGCGGCCACGGCTGGCCTCTTCCTCTGCGCGGAGCCGGACAGCCGGTAGCAGTAGTGCGGCTTGCAGTAGAATTTGCCTGCAGGCAGCGAGGGCGCAGCGGTCAGCCCCGGCCGAGCGCCTCCTGCCCGCGCGCCTCCCACGGCTCCCGGCCGGGGTTCTGTCCAGGGGCCGCCCCACCCTCTAAGCTCCAGCCCCACCCGCCTCTCCCTGCTGCCCGAAGGGGGCTCCGTCCGGGCACGTGAAGGCCACTGGGCCATCACCCAACCCATGTCCAGGGCAGGATGTGAGCCGGCGTCACGGCCAGCGAACAAAGCGGCAGTGTGCGCAGAACAAAGACACGGTCACACGGACGCGGCGGCAGCACTGGGGGGGGGGCCCGAGGGCTCCGCGCGGGGCGGGGCGGGGGCTGCAGAGCGCCCCCCGGCGGGACCCGCTCCTGCCTGCCACCAGCCGGCCACAGCTCAGGACCCCCGAGTGGGCCAGGGTCGGTGTGAAAGACAAGACCAGCCCGGAAAGCTGAGCGCTGCGCCGAGACGCAGGGGCAGGCCAAGCCTCGGGGCCGTGCAGCCTGGCACAGGCTGGGCTGCGTCTCCTGGTGCCCGGCCCTGAGGCGACGAGTTTCCTGCCCGGCGTGCTCAGACGTTCAGGACACGACCACCGGGGTTCTCCCGCGACACCGCTGGGACGCACAGAGGGTGGCTCCCCCCAGCTCTTTCTCTACTTGAAGAGCCGAGGCCCGTAAGAATTAGTGACTGGCCCCCTCACAGAAGCCGCTGAAACAGGAGGAACCCCATTTCATCACTCCTGCTTGGTAAGAGTGCTCCTTTGACAAACGAGCTTTCTTGTTCTCAAAGTTAAAACAAGAGGACCTAATCAGGAAAACAAAGGAAAGAGCAATGAAACTAAGAACCCAGCTTTTGGAAAGTAAACAAAATTCACAAACTTTTAGTTAGACTAACTCAGGAAAAGAGTCTGAGTTCGATCCCCGGCCAGGGAGCTTCCCACAGGGCGCAGCAGACTCTCCTGTCTCCCCGCTGCTCCCCTCAGCAGTGGGTTTCAGTGGATCCACCTGTTCTGCTCCCCACTCTGTCTCTGGGGAGTCCTCTCACCCCGTACCTCTGGCCTGGACCCCAGTTCTTCTAAGCAAAAATTAAAAAAACAAAAGACTCAAAACTGAAATGAAAGAGGAGACCTCACCACTGAAGCCGCAGAAACACAGGACCGTGAGGGCGGACTGAACCACCACAAGGCTGAGCCTGGGGCATGTCGAGCTGACAGGGCCACGTCTACAGCTCAGAACAGCAAAACCAACAACCCAATTTCAAAATAAGCAGAGGAGCTAACAGACAGTTTCCAAAGAAGAAAGACCAAAGCCAGCAGGTACATGAAAAGGTGCTTGACATAATGAATCGCAGGGAAAACCACAGAGAGCCACCACCTCACACCAGTCAGGCTGCTACCTTCAAAAGACAAGGCATGACAAGGTGGTGGTGATTTATTAAACAGCAGAGGGTGAGAAGGGACCCTAGGGCACCTCTGGTGGAAATGCAAACTGGAGCAGCCAACATGGGAAACAGTACGGAGGAGCCCCCCAAATTAAAACTAGAACCAGGGGCATCCCCGGGGGCGCAGCGGTTGGGCGCTGCGCTGTGGAGCTGTCGGCAGCAGCGATGCGAGTTCGAGCCCGGCCGGGGAGAATCCCACATGGCGCGGCAGACCTCTCCTGCCTCCCCGCTGCTCCCCTCAGCAGTGTTTCTGATCTGCCTGTTCTGCTCCCCGCTGTCTCTGGGGAACCTTCTCGCCGCCCCGCGCCTCTGGCCTGTACCCCAGCTTGTATGTATAAATAAAAAAAATAAATAAAACTAGAACCAACTTATGGTCTATCAACCCCACTTCTGTATCACACGCAAAGACGCTAAAATTCGGATCTCACAGAGACATCTACACCCCACGTCCACTGTGGCGTCACTCACAGCAGCCAAGGTGTAGGGACGACGTAACTGCCTCATCGAAGATAAATAGATAAAGAAAATATGTGTGAGCATTTTATAGAAAAGCATTTCACACTTACATGTGATATCTATAATGGAATATTATTCACCCACGAAAAAGAAGGAAATCGCGCCATTTGCAACAACCTGGAGGGACTCTGCAGGCGTGCGCTCAGGGAAGTAAGTCAGAGGAAGACAGAATGTCTCCCTTACGTGTGGATCTAAAACTCAGAAAACCAGGGCCTCCCCGGTGGCGCAACGGTTGGGCGCTGCGCTGTGGAGCTGTCGGCAGCGTCAACATGAGTTCGACGCCCAGCCCGGGAGAATCCCACAGGGCGCGGCAGACCTCTCCTGCCTGGCCCGCTGCTCCCCTCAGCAGTGTACTTCTGATCTGCCTGTTCTGCTCCCCGCTCTGTCTCCGGTGAACCCTCTCGCCGCCCCACGCCTCTGGCCCGTACCCCAGCTTGTATGTATAAATAAATAAATCTAAAAGAAAAAAACAACTAAAAAAAAAAAAAAACTCAGAAAACCAGAGTAGCAGTGGGGCTCCTAGGGGGTGTGTAGAGTGGGAGAAATGGGAAGATACTAGTCAAAGATTATAAAGACATTTTATTTTTGAGGGATTTATATTTCATAATTTTTTCAAATTTCATCAGCTCGCCAATCATTTTTACACCTACGTAGCTCTGGCAGTACAGCTCCAGCACACCTGCCTGGGCACACGTGTCCCTCCCCCACTCTGCCCCCTCTGGCGACCAGTATACGTGTCACAGATTCTAAGAATTATTTTTGCTGTGTTCTGCCAGTTTATGTTCTTTGGCTGTTTATTTCTGCAGGTGAGTGAAACCACCCAGTGACTGTCCTTTACTTTCGGACGTGTTTCACTTGAACTCGCCACCTCAAGACCCATCCATTGTGTCCCCAAAGGCACCAGTTCCTTTTGTAACTAGCATTCGACGAGCCTCTGGTTATGGGTGTGCAGGTTGGCTCCAGGGCCTGACTGCTGAAGGGCGCTGCTGTGAACTCGGAGAGCAGGAGTTTGTGCGTTAGTGCTCTCAGATTCTTCGGGTAAATACCTAGAAGTGCACAGATACACACAAGGGACTTTGTGCATTGATTTTGTATTCTGCCACTTTACTGTGTTCATTTATTCTATCTTTTTTTGGGAGTAGTATCTTTTGGACTTTCTATGTATATTATCGTGTCATCTGCAAACAGTGTTGGCTTCACTTTTTTTCTTTTCCAATTTGGAGTCCTTTTATGTGCTTTTCTTGTCCAACTGCTCTGGGAAAGACCTCTAGTACTATGCTGAACAGCAATGGTGAGAGTGACCACCTCATCTTGTTCTTGATCTTAAGGGAAATACTTTAATTGTTTCATGGCTGAGAATGATATCAGCTGTGGGTTTGTCATGAATGGTCTTTACTGTGTTGAAACAAGTTCATTTTTTCCTGTTTTACTGAATTTTTAATCATAAATGAGTACTGAATCTTATTGAATGTTTTTTCCAGAAATGACATATTATTTTTATTTTTCTTCATGTTGATGATGTGGTAAATGAAATTAACTGATTTGTGTATATTGAGCCAACCTACATCCATGGAATGAATTCCACTTGGTCATGATGGATGATTTTATCTTACTATATTGCTGGAATCATCTGCCAAGATTTTGTTGAGGATTTTTGTGTTGTCCTTTTACTTTTGGGATCAAGGTAATCTTGGTCTTGCAAAATGTTTTTGGGAGCTTTCTCTTCAATTTTTTTTTTTGAAGACTTATTAGAGATCCTCTTTGAATATCTGGCAGAATTCACTAGTGAAGCTATCTGGTCCTGGGCTTTTGCTCTCAAGGAAACTTTTGATTATTCTTTTGATTTCTGTGCTTGTGACTGGTCTGAATAAGCTACCCATTTCATCCTGGTTCAGTCTTGGAAAGTTGTGTGATTCTAAGAATTTTTCTGTTTCTTCTAGGTTGTCCAATTTGCTTGGATATAAGCATTCATAAGTCTCTTATTTTTCTTCTTCCACTTGGGAAGAGTATAGATCTGTATATTCAATTTCCAAATTTCCCATTCTGCCAGCTCAGGTGTACTTAATATATTTTGTATCTTGTCCTCATTTTATTCAGTGTCTTCCCCCACTTCTAGTGTCTTCGATTTCTTTAGTGAGGAACTAGTTTTGTTCCTCCACCTCTTTTTTGAGATCCTTAACTTACTTTTCTGTGTCTGATGAGGGTCACCCCTCCTAGGACTTCACTGAATTTTTTAATGATTGTTAGTCTAAAATCATTGTTTGGTTCTCAAATTCTGTGTTCCATATATAGTTCTCTAGACTTTCAGTCTTCTCCTCCAGTTTTTCCTTCTTTTGTTCAGATGCTTCTTGCTTCACAGGCTTGTGGCCTGTTTGTTTTCTGACGGGGCACTGTTTTCAGTTTCGTTTACTCATCTCCCTTGCTGGTTTATAGGTGAGGGAGATGGGGAGATGGAGTCCAAAGACTTGGTCTCAGTCTTGGTGGGGAGAGACGGTTGTTTCGAGCCCCTCCTCCCCTTCTTCAGAGCACGCTCTGGTCACCACTTCACAGACCCCGAATTCCAGGGCCTTGCCTTCCCCCCACCTTCCTCTGTGGCACTGGGCAGGCTCCTCTCTCCCCCCAAACTTCCAGCAGGGGTGGGGAGGGAGGCTCACCTCCTCCCCCACTGAGAAGACTCACTGCGCCCTTCCCGTGCCCCACTGTCTGGTCCCGGCTGCCAGGGTGACGATGGCCTTGCCCCCCCCCCCCCCCACTGCTGCTGCTGAACAGGTGGCACTTCCTGCCTCTCCTGCTGGTCCTCAGGGGAGAGGGCGGGTCAAACCTCCCTACTCCGTAGTATTGGTGGAGTCTCCTTTTGTGAACTTTAGTCAAGACAAATGTATAAGCATTTGGATCATGTGTTGCTTCTTGGGTCTGTTCTGCATTAAATTCTTTAAGGAATACTTCTCCTGCATCCATGTGGTCTGATGGAGTGATCACAGCATGTATTTCCTCACCTCTGAAGGGAGCATATGCCCCGAACTGTTCAGTCAGAACAGCCCTTCGCCCCACCACCAGCCCACCCAGGACATGACGTTCCAGGAGGTGGCGTGTGACTAAGTCAGGCTAAGCAGGTCGTCCCGAGGGGCTGTGGCGGATGGTGAGGGAGAGGCCACCTCTTTTCTGAGAGCGTTATCTGGGAGGAAGATGTCAATGTACCGTCCCAACTTAAATCTGCTTCCTAGTCATTGCTTCTTACAGTATCAGAGAGCAGTAATCGGGTATAGTTACTTTGCTTTCTTCTGTTTTTTTCCTTGCATTGATTTGCCTTTTTCTACTTGAACAGAATCCTCGACGTAAAAATACGACTCACTAGGTAACCTCCCAGACTCTCCTCACTGAGCTCCGCTCTGGTGTCTTAAATTACAGGGAAACAGGCTTAGGCTTCAGAAACAAGCTCTGCAAACCTAACCAGGAGGTAATTTTCAAGAAAATCCCAAGGCAGGCAAACAGCGTGACGGACAGAACATGAGCGGGGAGGTCTTGGATTACTACAGACTCAGCCACTCAGCAGGCACTGGAGCTACTGAGCCTCTTGGAACATGTTTCCTCATGTGGAAGTAGGCGAGACCGCTCGTCTGGAAGGTGGAGGTAAGTGCTGTCGGCGTCTGAGGAGTGTTTCTCCTCACAGGCCTTCCCAAACTCAATAGCACTTTTTATTTTTACTTTGCAGATCAGTAACAAGAAAAGCTAATTTCCACCAGCGTTTTCTGGGGGCCAATACCACATTCTCTGCTTGCATCTCTGACATCACTGAACTCACTGACTGACCATTCACACCGAGTGACCGTCACCGACTCCTGTCACTGCCTGTCAGAGCCGCTGTGAGGCGCGCTGCTGCGCCTGCCGTCTCCACCCGCCGAGGCACACGGGTGCTGCGCCTGGCCCCCGGGCCCCAAACACAGCAGCTCCCAGAGAGGACTCCAACCTGGGATGCTGGCTCTAGGGTGCTACTCTCAGCCCCGACCCAGGCCGTCTGCAAACCATGCCAATGCTGTAAACTGCCCACAAACTGCAAATCAGCACGAAGTCACTGATTTTAGATGAGCCAATGAGGGAATCTCAAGGGCCAGGCAGACGGCAGGGAGAGGGGGCGGGGAGCACCCAGCCGCTCTGCCTGGGGGACCCCGGCACTGAGGGGCCGTCTGGTCCACGGCAGGCCCAGGCGTGAATGACAGCAGTGCAGGCCGGGCCACGGCCGCCCGGGAGGGACGTGTACGTGGAAACGTGAACGGCCGCGAGCTGGGGTGGGGGGCAGCAGGGCCCGAGGCTGGGCAGAGCCCGCTGGCCACGCGCGCCAGAGCGGAGCGCGGCGCACCAGCAGGCGGCTCCCACGGGCCGCCTGAAGCCCCCGCGTGCTCTGCGGGCGCCGCGGGGCAGGGCAGTAGGCTGCGGCGGCAGAGCGGAGCTGGCCCGGGCCGTGGCGGTGGACGGGGGGAGGAGGGGCCAGGCTCGCACGCCCCTAGGGGGCCGCCCTGCAGTGGCTTCTCGGGACACCCCAGCACCGGGCGGCACGGGGCGCATCCGGTGGGGGCCCAGGGCAGGCCGCGGCCTCTAGAGACCCGAGGGAAGAACAGGACAGGGCGCGGGCGGGGGCGGGAGCCAGGCCAGCGCCACCTTCCCGGACCCGCTCCGGCTCCTGCCGGGCTCTCGGCCGCGCGGCCCCACGCGCCCACCCTGCTGCCCCCACAGCCGAGCGGCGCCCGTCGGGCTTCGTGCCCTGGCTTTGCGTCCGAGCCCCTCAGCGCCCGCGGGAGCGGCGTGGCGGCCCTGTCTGCGGGCCTGTCGCCTCCGGAGGCCGGGCGCGGCCAGGCTGCCGCCCCAGGACGTGCTGTCTGTCCCTCCCACGCCCCCTCTGCCTGGCAAGGTTTTCCGGCCTGAACACGCAGCTGTCACCGGAGGCCGGGGCGCGAGCACCCCAGGGAGTCCGATTCCGGCCCCGTGCGAGGGGCAAAATCATCAGGGAGCTGCTGGCGCCAGAGGGGCCGCGGGGGCACAGCTCAGCCGCCGCAGACGCGCCCGAACCGGGGGCCTGGGCCTCCCTCAGATGTGTGGGCACGAACCTCAGGCGAGAAACGTGACTTCGTGGGCGTGGGGCTCCCCTTCCAGAGTCAAGAGACTGAACCTCGTGGCGCCCCTTAGTCATGAGCGCCCCTGAGAGGCAAGAAAGCGTCTCCGCGGCCCGGGAGTGTTTGGGGAGCGGCTGCAGGCCCCACGCCCCGGCGCCGCGCCCAGGACGCACTGGCGAGGGAGGGGGAGATCGCTGCAGGGGCCTCGGGGGAGCCGAGAGCAGAGACGGCGGGGGCTGGGGCAGCGGGTGGGGGGCACGCAGGGCGGGGCTCGCTGGGCAGACTCCGGAGCGCGGCCGGCCGGGCGGCCACTCACCGTCCTCCAGGTCGTAGGCGTAGGCCGAGAGGCGCAGCGTGGTGGCGCAGTGCTCGCACTTGAAGCAGCTGCGGTGGAAGAACTTGCCCTCGGCGCTCAGCCGCTCCATCACGTAGACGCGCTTCTGGCAGAAGTAGCAGGTGTCGCTGCCGCCCAGGTTCTGCGGGAACTCCTTCTTCACGGAGCCCTGCGAAGGGGCGCGCGTCAGGCCCCGCTCGGGGGGCGCCCCGACTAAGCAGGGGCTGCTGAGGCGGCCAGCGGGGCTCCCTGTGCCATCCGCTCTCCAGGAAGAGCAGCCCGGCCCCGCCCTGGCCGGTGGCACGTGTCCCCGCAGGCCCCCCACACCCGGAGTCCCCCCGTTCCTGCGGGGCCCCCGCAGGCCCGAGCTGGTGTCAGTGACCCACCAGGAAACCCACGTTCATTTACAGTTTCCAAACAACCCGACCGAACACCCTGGGCAGAATTCTGTTTTGAGCGTGGAGCGAAAATACATGTAACAACGACGAAGAAAAATAAGCAAGAAAAAACCCCACAGATGAAGCTACATATACTCGGTGTTCAGGAGGCCCTCGATGAACTTCATGGGGTCGTCTTAGAGACAGTGCACGCTTGACCACACGACATTTAACAACGCTTAGAGTCCTAAAAACCCAGTTATCAAAACTCAGACCACCTCAAAGATGTGACAAGGGGCGTGAGGCTGTGTGTGTCAATCCGCTTCCCAGACAAAGCGGGTGGTCTGCAGGCCGGGAACTACCTGGACAGACAGCGCCCTGGACGTGAGTCTTACCAGTTCCTTCTTGTCTAGAAGGGCTTTGGGCTGTTCTTTCCTTTGAAGCTGATTGGCTATCTGCTCAGCCAATGAGCTCACTCCGCCCGTGTACATCTTTATATACTTCTATTGGTTGGAGATTATAGAATGACCAGAACAAAGGGAAAGAAGGGAAAAAAAACATGTAAATTGACAAGACAGGAAAAAAAAGGCGATGGGAATAAAATGAACACAGGTGCAGCAGCAAACCATGCCCACACGTGCGCACAAGCAGGAGACGTGGTGCGAGGAGAGTGTCGGTGTCCAGGGCCAGCACGCGCGGTGACGGCTGCGAGGACAGCTAACCCTGCGTGGGGCACGCGGCCGCCGCGGCTTCTGGGAACACACAGTCCAGGAGAACAGGGAGGGGTGGGGTGGAGCAGACCCCGAGACAGCGAGAAGCGCCGGCGCCCTGGAGCCTCAGGTCAGACGGGGGATTCGACAGGACAAGGCCCAGCCAGCCAGCAGGGGAGGCCAACGGCGCGCCTCGGGGGTCTGGGCGGGGCGTGGGCGGCACCTCCTCACTCAGAGACAGCAAGCTCATTCGGACAACGGGACTCTCCACTTGGGCAGCAGATGCCAACAGCCTGGTGTCACCTGCGTGACTCCCTGCGTGTTAACGCCCGCCTGTGGCCCTGGCGCACGCCTCTGCTCTTTCCCAGTGCTGCCTGCCAGTGTCGGTGTGCCCAGGCGTTGCTTCGTATTCTGCACAGGCTCTGAGGCCCAAGCCTTCTAGCCTGACCTGGGCAGAAGGCCGACAGCTGCAGCTACGCAGACAAGCTACTCAGTTCGTCTTGGGAAGCTGGAATGTGCTTCCAACCCAGGTGGGATTATTTTTTAAAGGTTGAAAGACAAAAAACCCAACTGACTCAATCTTCTCTCTAGCAGCGCCGGAGAAGGAACAGGAGGGGGCCGCCGAAGCGCCCCGGTGAGCCCCGCTGGGCGGCCTGCTCTCGCCAGGCCCCGGGACGAGGCCGAGGGCCTGCGGCCTGCACAGACGCCGCGTGGCGCTGGCCCTTCCGCACGCGTGGCCACGGCGCTGGGGCCGTGTCGCTTCTCCCACAAGCCGTCAGAGTGAGGGGCTCCCATCAAGTTTGAGGGACCGAGAGGCCAGTTCTGACTCAGAAACACGGCAGGAGCAGCTGTGCTGGGGACACCACGCCATGAGTAGTGGTCTGACTGGGCGGACACACGGCCCGTCACAGAAGCTGGCTGGGCCGCACGGGTCACAGCAGGGAGCGCCTGGCGAGAAACCGGCTCTGTCAGCGCGCGGACGGCAGAGCAGGCGAGGAAACGACTTCTGGAGGTTCAACGGGAACTGAGCAGTGGGCATTTCTCAGTTTAAAATGGGGCCACTTGCTATGAACTCCACAGCGTCTCGACCCGTCAGTGATCGAGAAAGCCAGTGTGCCTCAATGTTCCCTACACTGGGGTGACAGGGGAACCTCGAACAGGCGGACGCCAGGCAGAGCTGAGCACACACGAGGCCTAGAGAGCTGCCCGCCTCTCATCCCGCAGCAGACTCGTGGGCGCGTGGCCCAGATGTCAGCCTCAAGGCTGCCCCGAGTGGGCCCTGGGTCCACCGCTCAGCCAGGACCTGTCTCTCCAAACCGGAAACCCGCGGCCTCAGCCCCACAGCCCGGCCGCCGGCGTGACGGGGCCCCACCTCCGTCCTCGCAGTGTGACAGCACTGGCCAGCGCGTCCCCGGGAGGGTGGAGACTCTAGCGGTATCTGGTTCTGGCATGAAAAGCAGTGAGTTTCTTTGCCCCTTCTTGGGACGCAGTGGCAGCGCAGGGCTGCAGGACTGACGCTCCCACATGCCCCACACGGGCCGCACGGCAGCCTGATGCTGGCTCGGGGGCAGGAAGCAGACGGAGGGGCGAGGACCTCCACCTCCCGAAGGGCTCCAGAGCCGGCTCAGCTCCAGGCAGGGGTCGGACAGGGCCGCGCCTCAGACCATCACCAGTCTGGGGCGCCAGGGCCACGGTCGCCACGCCACTTGGGGCCGAGTTCCACTGCGCCTGCTTTTTACCGTCTCACTATGGAAACATACGGAGTTTAAAATGCCAGTGGCTGAAGACGTTTGTCATTACGTGGGAGGCGAGATGCAAAGGGCCTCCTCTGACAGAACGTGGCCGTGAAAGCCCCGCGTCTCCTACTTAGGCAGGCCTCACATGCAGACAGACACAGCCTGTCACACCACACACGTGCACACGCGCACCCGGGCCCTGCGCAGGGCAGGCCCGAGCTCTGCACTCTTGGGCAGACGACAGGTGGCGGGGAGTGAGCAGCGGCTGAGGGGAGACAGCTCGCCGCGTCCAGGCGGCGCTACCTGCCGGAGGGAGTCAGAGGAGGGAGAGGCGGGGCGGCTGGAGGAGCGGAGGCTAAGGGAAAGCTCCCACTGGTCGACAAAAAAGCGGCGAGAAGGTTCAGGCGCTGGCTACAAAATACAAGACGGAGAAAATATTCAAAGGAAACGTGAGATTTAAAGCCGATACCCCCCGTGGAAGGAATCTGCAGACCCTGCACCTTTCCACCCTGATCTAAGCAGCAAACGCAGTCAGGGAAGACCCGCAGCCCAGAAGCACAGCAGCTCCCCGAGGCGTGCACCCCCTTGCCCCGGCCCTCCCCAGGCGTGCTCGCCCCGGCACCCAGCCCGGAGGACAGAGGGGCGTCCTCCTGACGGCCAGGCTCTGCCCCACGGAGCCCCTCAGCGGCCTGACGTGGGATTTCTCCGGGGCCAGTTCAGCCCCGCAGAGTCCATCATCGGCCCGAGGCTGCCTGAGCCTCGCCGACCGCGGACGCCAGAGACACGAGCCTGCAACAAAGCCACTCCGGCTACAGAGCCGGGGCGGCCTCTCCCGCGTGCCCAGGGCTCAGAGGTGCTCTGCTGGGGGTTCCGGCAGCGGCTGGGAGGGAGGCCTTGAGCCCCAGGCCTCCGCCGGCCGCATGCGCGTGCAGCCAAGTGGGCAGGCCGGCCTCCCTCGGCGGCCCGCGCGGCCAGGGTTCCCCGGCAGCAGCACCGCAGGCTCCTGCTCGGTGGGCCGAGGCCTGGCCGGGCACGCTCTGGTGATGAGACGTCCTCTGCGCCTCAGCCCAGACAGCCCTGCGCCCCCTACTTCAGCCCACACGACATCACAGCTGCCGGGGCAAGGCAGGGGCGGGCATCACAGGGCACCGTGCTCAGCTCGGCCCCTGCGCGCGCTCGGGAGTGGGGGCGGGGCCGGGGAAGGCTCTGTAGAAGCCCCCACCCCTCCCCGCTGGCAGAGCAGCAGGGCAAGGGGGCCGTGAGGGGCCGGGAGGGCCGGGAGGAGGCAGCTGGGGAGGGGTCTGCACTGCGGGCGCCCCGCCCACTGGGGGCCAGAGCACTCGGCCTCTGCTTCCTCGCTCAGACCCGCCTTCCACTCCCCGCCCCCCTTCCAAGACACGTCTGCTCAGCGACAGCAGGCCGTGGAAACGCCTGGTTTCCTTCGAGGACACGGCCCGGGAGGGAAGACAGAGGAGGCCCTGGGGCGCCGGGGCAGGGGAGGCTGCGGCAGGGCCGAGGACAGGCGCCGGCCCCGGCGCCCCCGCCCGGCCGCACACAGGCCGCCGGCTCTGCCCGGCCAGGGTCCTCCAGGGGGAGCAGGGCTGTCCGCCCGGCTCAGCACTAGGCCAGGACAGCGCCCAGGACAAGGGGAGCCTGCGAGGGCCCTCGCACGGCCTCAGCACGCGGCGACCGCCCCGTGCACGGGGTCAGCCCCTGCAGAACGAGCCCTGCTCTTGGCTGGTGACCAGTGGGTGCGAGAAGCGGGGGCGCCCGCCTCCCCTGAGCCCACCAGCGTGGCCCCGGGCCCGGCTCGCTGCCCCAGCCGCAGCTCATGCTCCGTTACCCTCTCCTGGCGGGCACTCTGCTCGCCGCGGCCATCAGCCCCGAGGTCCCTGCACGTCTGTTGGCAACAAAGTAGAAACTTAAGGTCCGTCCAGATGCGCCACCTGGACCTACTAAGTGACGGTGCCCCAAGCTCAGTTTACCAGCGCCCCTCCCCTCCACGCCCACAGTCCCCCCAGCGAGGCCGGGCCGGAGAGTCGGGCCAGCCGGAGGTGGCGCTCAGGCCTCTCGTGCGGTGCGCAGGTTAGAAGCGTCGAGGGGAAGGTTAGGGAGAGGCGTGAGGGGGGGGCTTGCCACTGCAGAGGGGTCTGCGGGGTGAAGCTCCCCAACAGCCCGGAGGAAGCCGGGGGCAGCCCCTGAAGAGGCACGTGGGGCCGAGAACAGCTGACCAAAGGCCGCGTGGGCGAGACCGGACGCCCTTCAGCCCCTGGAGCGGGCGTGGCCGGGTCGGGGCGCTGCGGACGGGCCCGAGGAGGCCAGTGGCCGGGCAGCGGGCACAGGAAGGCCGCTGCCGCCACCATGTTCAGCGGTGAGGGCCCCTCGTGCTGGCCAAGAAGCGGACCCAGAGCTCCTGGCGCGGCCGCGCCTACCCGGAGCTGTGAGCAGCCGCCTCCCGGGCGGGCGAGGCCGGAGCCCGCCGCCCAGACCCGGCTCCTGTCCGCTGCTCCGGCGTGACCAGGCAGGTCTGCGGCCCCGCCGGCCCCCAGGCCCCTCATCTGTAAGTGGAGACAGGGCAGCGCCGGCCTCGCGGGGCTGAGAGCAGGACGGACAGCCCGCGAGAGCCAGGCGCAGCCGGGGCACCCAGACGCTCCCCGTCAGCTCTCAGCTCGGCGGCCTGGGGGTCGCCCGGCCCTGGGGGCTCGGCTGTGGACCCGACGGCCCCAGGCGGGCAGCTGAAAGTCAGAGCCCTGCGGCCACCTTCTCAACAGGCCACTTCGCTCAGGAGAAGTATCTCCGTGGCGCCTGCCCGCACTCAGGGTCTTATTTACAGAGGGCCCAAGAGCCGCTTGCTAACCCACTTTACACCGGACATGCACGTGCGCTGGTCTCTGCAGAGCAGCTCTCCGCCGACCGCCTGGACAGGACGCCCCGTCAGAGCCCCTGGAAGCCCACCCCAACTGTCTCTGGGCAGCGGGAGGCAGAGGCCGCGGGACGTGCTGCTGTGGGCGTCGGGGCTGCGGCCGCGACAGTGGGGCCCGGGGCTGCCTGTCTGCAGAGACGCAGCGGCCCTGCGGTGGCCTGGGGCAGCGTGGGCGGGCGGGCAGCAGGCGGCGCATGCGGGGAGGGTCACCTGGGGCCTGCCACGCGCCCGCCAGGGAGGCGGGGCTGGGGGAGGAGAGAGGGTGATCACTTTTTTGGGGCAGGTCCGAGAATGCTGCTTTTCCCGTCGCTTCGGCACCGACAGACACAAACAGAGAGAGCAGTGGTGAGGCGGGTCCGAGGCACCGCCCCCGCGTCTGCCGCAGCTGCCGTGCAGGGCCCTCGGAGGCGGGGTCAGCGCGGCCTCCCTGCTCTCATCGAGAGAGTGGACGTGGGGCGAGCCCCGCACTCCCCGGGACGCCTCCTGCCTCTGCTCCCCCCCCGCAGCCCCTCACACTCAGAACGGTCCAGAAGCTGCCAAGGAGCCAAGGAAGGGCAGGAAGGACAGAAACCGACGCATCTTGCACCAGCTGGACGCAGGCGCCTGCCCGCTGCCCCCCCAATCCGGGCCCCTCTCCCAGTCCGCTGTCCCATCCGGGCCTGGGGCCGACGCCACGGCGAGAGCCGAAGAACCCGCGTCTCCGGGCCGAGGAGCCCAGGGCCGGGCGGCGCTGGGCGGGCGTGCCGGAGACAGAGCGCCCCACGCCCCAGCCTGCCGCCCGCAGGAGGCGCCTGCAGCCGAGGCAGAGGCGGGGTCCCTCAGCCCCTCCTGCCCAGACCCACGCCGTCCTGCCCCAGCCTGGGCCACGTCGGAGCACGGGGCGCCCCGAGGACGCGCTGCTGCACCCTCCGCCTAGGGCACCCCGGGGCAGGGGCAGGGGCAGGGGCCCGCGCTTCCCGCGACAGGGCCGCGCTCCAGCCCGTGCTGCGCCCGAGACCCCGGCGGCCGCAGAGCGCGCGTCGCCCCGCCCGAGGGGCTGCTGGTGTGCGTGCCCAGCCGCCCCTCCAGAGCCCCAGCGCGTCTTCCCGCCAGGCCCGCGCCAACGGCAGGTGGGCGTGAAGCTCCGCAGGTCCCGCCCAGAGGCCCCCAGGCCGAGGAAGAGGCAGCCTGGCTGCTGCCGGGAGTCCAGACAGGGCTCCCGCGCCCCCCGGCCCACGCCCCACAGGGTGGCAGAGCCGAGCGGACGGGCTGCCCGAGCGCCCCCCAGAGAGCCTGCGCCCGCCTGGCCCCCAGCGCGCGCGGAGAGAGGCGGGGCAGCCCACCCGGCCCCTAGGGCGTCCGCCTTCCAGGAAGCCACGGCGGGCAGCGCCCCCAGAGATGCCCAGAGCAGGAGCTGGCGCGGCTGACCGGGAGGGGACGCGGGGGAGGCCCGTCCCTCTGCCGCCCGCTCTCCTTCCTGCCCGAGCCCACCCCGCTCAGGGAGAGCGGTCTCCAGAGCGCCAGCAAAGGCTGCGTGAGAACTTCCAGAAAGAGGAGCGTAGACGAAACACCAAGACTCCATCGCGACCCTCACTGGGGTTCGAGGCCCAGAAAAATCACAGCGGAGACCTAGGACGGCCTCTCCCTAGTTAGCGTGAAGCGCCACAGCGCCAAGTCTCGGCCTCGCAAACTCGGGGCTCCCTCCCGTCGCCGGTCAGCTCGGAGCAAGAGGCCAGGCCGGCCCAGCCCAGGGCGGCAGCAGCCCGCCTATCCCGCTGGCCTGCCCCTGCGAGCGATCCCTTTACCTGTTTCCACAGGGGGGTGGGGGCAGGGCGGCGCGGCCCGGGCGGGCGGCAGGTCGGCTGGCTGAGCCCGCGCTCCTGTGTCGGCTGCCACACGCGGGCAGGCGGGGCAGGACATGGAGACAAAACAAAACACAGGACGTTAACGCGGGAGGCGGGCCGGGGGCTGGGAGGGGCGCAGTCGCTTCCTAGAAAGCCACAAAGGAAACACCCCCGTGAAAAGCAAAGGCGAGAGGAAAGAGGGAAACAGAAGCTAATTGCTATCCCGTTATCCTTTTCCCAGCTCAACCCTCTGAGCCCAAGCGATGAAGTCAACGTGGAAAACGAATCTCTCCGCTCCTGGGACAGGCCCCTCCCATGGCGGGCACCCCAGACGGCCGGTGTGGGGGCGGGGAGCAGAGTCCAGGGCCGCCAAGACGACAGGGGACCCCCAGTGCGCAGCGCCGTAGGTGATCACGTTTTTGTGGGCCACAGCACGAAGCGACGAGAGGATGAAGGCAACACTCACAGGCGAGACCGGAGGGGAACGAGGCCGGCCCCAGGCAGAGGCGGCCCGGGCGCGCGGAGGGAGAGACGGGGGCGCGGCTCACGAGGGCGCAGGTGAGCGCCCGGCCCGGCGCCCCACCCGGCTGGAGGACAGACGAGGACGGCCGCCCAGGACACAGGCGCAGCTGCCGCGAGACCGCTCACCCGTACCCCCGAGAAAGATGAGGGGCCGCCGGACCCCCGACGGGGTGGGGGCGGCGGAGCGCACGGGGAGGGGCGCGGCAGTCCCGGGCAGCGCGCCGGCCGCGAGGACGAGAACGCGCTGAGGCGGCCGCCAGAGGCGCGGAGACCGGGAAGACGCCGAAGGCGAGCGGCCCGGACGCCGCGGCCCGGAGGGGGGCTCCTCGCCGCCTGCGCGGACGGCGGGGACGGCACGGGCCGTCCTACCCGGGGCTCCACGCGGGCGCCGGGCGCCCTCCCCGACGGCCGGCACGCGGCGCGGCGCTACCTGTCTGCGCACGCCGGCGGCCTGCGGGGGCGCGTTCTCCTCGAACTTGGCCAGCAGCTGCGTCGCCATGTACTTCACTTTGTTCTGGTTGCCGAGGGCCGCGTCCAGCCGCCTGTCCGTCAGCGTGCTCACCAGCGCCGGCCTCCCCGCCCTGCAGGCCCGGGGCGCGTCCCCCTGGGGACAGGGACCGACCGGGGCAGTGGGAGCCCGCCCGAGACCCCGGTCCGGCCCCGCCCCCGGCCCTCCAGACCCTGCCCCGGCCCCGCC